>PNEQ01006283.1:0-13280 GCA_003012365.1 Medauroidea extradentata
TGAAGTTTCAGTAAAGTTAATTAGATTGCAGCTACGGCTAAAATATAAGAGTATACCAGATGTATTGGCCTCTTCTCCATAATAGAACAAGCTCAGAAGTGAAGTTGGTTCCTGACGTCTTCTTCCAGGTATGCATAACCATACATACACTATTATTCCGTCTCCTTCCTCGAACAGGCGTGAATTTCTTGCCACTTCCTTTTTTTACCGCTGCTGACATATATTACAACACTCCATTTTTTTTATCCCAAAGTCAAACAACCCAAAACAATACACTACTACTGAAAAATAACATTAACATTCTCTCTGGAACGGCTCACACCATATTACCAATACTACATACAAAATATTTTTACATGCACATTGAATTTACATAGAGCTAATTTACTTATTCAGTTTGTTAATTACTTAGTTTAGTTTATACTAAAAATGATTTTCTGTAGGTTCACTAACGTCCAAACGTTATGCTACAGTACTAACAATTTCGTTTCAAAATAATCATTAAATCAGACTTAAGGGCGTCGCCTACCTGCGTGTTAAGAGGCTCTGGAGTGACGGAGATATAAGGGCGACCTTGAAGTGCGCATAAAATACCGCATCGCCAGCCAAGCGCTGAATTAAGAGGAGTCTTCGCCAGTGTCCCACGCTTGACGAGAAGCATATCGCATCTATTCGCAGCGCGCCAAACTGGCGTGCAAGGTTTTCCTTGTAGTCTTGTTTCCTACGGGACTTTAAGTGGTGACCACAGCATTTTTTTTAATAGTATGAAGTAAAGACAAACGCATGCCTCTCGCTGTGCACTTACGAATTCAGGTAATATTTTCGGTGTTTCAGTAGTCTAAAAAAACGTTTTTAGCCATTTTAAGAAGCCCGAAAATCACGTTTCTAACAAGCGTGCTGTGTTTTTCAAAACATGGATGCATAGTTTCAAGTGTGTGTTCTTTTCGTAGATAAACATAATATTAATAAGTTAAGCGGTTTCGCATAAAAAGAATACGCGTAACACACTGCAACGCCGTCCATGCGCCAGTCGAGGACTCCTCTTAACGAGCCAGGTTTACGTCGAACTGTTCTTACTACGAACTTTAAGCGAAAACACTGACTTTATCGTACGCTACGAAAGGTAAAGGTTCGCTCTACGGGACTATTTTATTCAGAGGCTCCTGAAAATTAATACTCTTACGTAAAATCGCCGTGAAAACTCCCAATAAAGACATTTTCGCACTCAAAAAAATACTTGGTATAACGAAAATAGCTTGCAGGCAATAAATAGCCAGTTTAAGGGTCCTTATATGGTTTCATAGCTAGAGACATGAATTTTTCGCGAAAAGAAATTTGCCCCACTTTGTGTCCGTGACTTGTGTGCACGTCTGCAGACTTGCTTCACGGTCAGAGATTGGATGTTTTGACATTCGTTGTGTCGTGGGGTTTTACACGCAAATCACAGACGTGTGGTGTTACAGTAACCTTATTGTGATTGGTACAGTCAAATGAGAAACGTCACAGTTCAAAGGCACGCTGCTAATATCTATGAAGCAGAACTGCAGACGTGCACATAAGGCACTGGAACAAAGTGGGGCAAAATTCTTTTCGCGAAAAGTTCATGTCCCTATTCATAGCCTAATCGCGTGACAACTCGTGGAATGGTTTCCAAATTAAATCAGGTTTCTTAAAGATCTACACGCCTCTTCACGATTCTAACAAATGCCACCCATAAGGACGTTCACACAGCAAAAATGCATATTTTATATTTGCACGACATATCTAGTGTTAGTTTTATAGACTTGACTTGTGACAACATTTTCCATCTGAGAAAATATTTTACTCTCATAGCCTTCCCATAGCGGCATGTGTAAAAAAATCAAGATTTGCAAGTTACGTGAACATAATAATAACAAAAACCAACTGACTTTCTCGAACGAAATAATTTATACTGTAAATTACATAGCAAGGGCCATATCACACACTGAAATACCTTTGTGTTTAAAATAAATCCTGAAAATAACGACAAATTTCTTCATTTATGGTCACTAAAAAAAAACACAAAAGGACTTCGTTGTGAGTTTTTAAATCCTTTGTCATATGTCCTATACTATCTAATTTCAGTGTAAATTATTTCTTCGAGTAAGTCAGTCGGTTTTTGTTGTTTGTATGTTCCCGTAACTTGCAAATCTTGACTTTGACATGCCGCTACGGGAAGACAATGATGGCTAAACTTTTTTCACAAGTGGAAAATGTAGTCACAACTAAAGTCTATAAAACTAACCCTATTTCGTGCGAATATAAAATTGTCATATTTCCAACGTAAACATCCTTAAGGCACCGAAAAAAGGACAATACTGCTTTACACCGTAAAATAATATACGTAATTTACCACACCGATATATAGGAACGCTAAAGAAGTTAGTATGGTAAAGTTGTTTCCGCATAGATCAATGGCAGCGTTTCAATATACTTTTTAGGAAACTGTCAAACTGTTTACTGGTGTCACTAGACTTTTAATAATAACTATGCTCAACATTTGCTAGAAGTACAGTATGTGTCCCATACAGTATTCAGGTTGAAAACTTCCATTACTGATCACGGAGTCTTAATTCACTACACATTAACGCGCGCAATTAAAACGAACAGGAATAAAATTACTTACAACTTCTCAGTTAATTTATGTTTTCCAAAAATGCTGAAATATTTTGTTTCTTTGATCAGAAGTCGCCTTTGTACAAGTTCCTTGGTAAATCACCAGTGTATATTATATACATTTTTAACTCCTGCGACAGAATTACACATACTAATCAAGTTTTACTGACGTACATAGCGAATACCCGCCCCAAGCCCTTTATTTCGTATTATGAAGTCTAATTCATTCGTCTCGCTATCCAGCAAACTAACTCAATTTGCAGCCAGTGATATTTCGCTAGCTGGAATGACTTTTTAGAGTGCAATCGAACGTTATTACTCAAAGAGGTCACGGAATCCAAAATTAAATGAACAGGAAGCACTGAAAGGATGAAATGGAAAACAAACGCAGGTGGCTTTCGTAGAGTTTATCCTCGTACAAAAAAATTTAGCTGTACCAGTTTTCCCAGAATGGCATTTCAGAGTCAAAATTTTAACGTTTATTAGTACTTATAAGATGCAAAAATCAACAAACATAAATAAATTTAAAAATTCACACTGTAACTACACACCACAGTCTACTGCTTGACATGTTTTAAAATGCATTATACACAAACCTTCGGTGTTAAAAAATAGATAAAAGTACCGAAAAAATTCAAAATTTCAGAAATTTTTTAAAATACAAAAACTTTTTTAATGGACTTTAAAACACATCACGCAGTAGTCCGTGATATGCAGTTTCAATATGAATTTTTTAAATGTATTTGTGTTTGTCGGCTTTTGTAGCTTATAAGAAATAAAAACAATCAAATTTTGCATTTGGAGTGCCATTATTTGAAAACCGGGTGAGCTAATTTTTTTCGTAAGAAGAAAATGTACTCTTATGTAAAGCCTACAAATCTGAAACTATTTCACACAAATATAAGATTACGATTTCCCCCCACTTGGACACCCTTAAGACAACCGCGAGTGTGTGATAATCAAAAAAATTTTAAATGCCTTATGGCGTGCGGGTATATTATATAATCTTTCCCAAGAAAAGTGCAGCATGTAAATTTTATTCATACATGCTTAAGCTTTCATTGCAGCAGAATCACATGTTTAATGTATTAGTCAGACTCATAATCTGCATGATCATTTAACAACATGTACAGTACAGCACCTCAATATACTGAAATTATAATCGACCGACATCACGTGTGGAATATTAGTTTACGAAAATTCTAATACACACTTCAGGGTTTTACTAGTACACTATTGTAACGATAGGCAATAAATTAGATTTATTACTTCAAACATACGAAATCGTTCCATTATATACAAAGAGAGAAAATGTAGTTTTGCTGGTACATATTCCTACCAATCTTCTGTATGACCATTCATTTGCTATTTTAGCGTCCTAAAAATACATAGCTTATATAGAACACATATGTACAGGCATCGGAACGCTTTGAATTGTCCACGTATGTAAGAAATATGTCACATAAAAACTTCAGGTAAGTGTACGAAAAACATTACGGGAGCCTGAAATACGTATCTGAAATACTTTGCTCATAAACAAGAAAAAAAAATATTTGCCTAAAAAAAAATATTATTTTTAATTCACTACGTAGCGAAACAAAAATAAAAATAAAAAACATCCGAAATAGCGTCCAGGGTCTTGAACTACAAACAACACAAAACAACCAGTACAGAAACTCATGGAAAAATCTAAAGTCAAAATTAAATAACTACATAATTCATTTTACGCTAACGAACCTGGCATCCTGCAAGTTATTTTCACCTAAAATTCGCCGGATGCCAAAAACAAGCGAATTTTGTCCATCAGTATCGCTTTCACGGTGTGTATTAGATGTAGTTAAGTTTGGAAGATATTGTAGTTTCGCTTTTTCGAATTTCACTACACGATTTTTCAGTTATTTATAATAATTCTATACAACTGAAGTTGAAGCAGATCGTACACCGATGTAATTTCGGAATGGTACATCTTCGTATGGTGGATAGCAAGCATGCCCATGTCAGCAGGAACTGTGTACGATCGAAATTTATAGAGTAAAAATACACGTTCATAGGTCGTTCGGGATAAAGAGAGCGCTAAAGATTTAACCTTTGAAAAAAATCACTAGCAGTTACAGCATATAAGCCAACATCAATACTAGTTACCCTACAACTTGTAAAGTTGGCAGCGATTTGCTGAATGTAGTTCCGTGTATTTTCCTATTTAAATACAACAAAACCGAAATAAACCAACTGAAATCGACATACATGTACTTTATGTAATTAATAAACATTTTTATCAAATTATGTAGGTTCCTACGTACCGCAAAATATATCTTACGCGCGCAAACATCCAGTGACGTGTCCAGAGAGGCTTGACATTTTCCGTCGTTAGCCGTTACAAGCGCGGAAAGATACGAATTGGCAGAAAATAGAAAATTAACAGGGCTATTTTGAGTGCTCGGCTTACACCGAACAACCTACACAAACACTTGGACGCATGAAACCAAGTTCAAGGACAGAGATTTCGGATACATTTTGGTTCTTTACGATAACAGTTACAAAATTTAGGTAAAACAAACAGCCTAGTACTGTATCTAGGATTTTCTCTACGTAGCTGCATTTGTAGGCCTACTATTTCTTGGCATAGAAATATTTACAACGCCGTAACATGCCCTACCTGGTAATATTTAAGCAACGTGAAAAGCAAGAACATTATCACACGAGCGCTGAATACTTTTAATGGTTCACAATACACGCACAGCTATTTCATTTTTTTTATGACTTCAAGGGGCAATTGTGGAAGAAAAACTAATTTCAGAAAAGCGCATCAAAACTAAACCTCCGACAGCAGAAGTACTATGTCCAGGAGCGTGCACATAACACTGCCGGTAACATAAATAAACAGGTAATGGGAGCTGGGAACGCCGCGAAAAACCAATTTATAAACACGATGTCGAACACAAGCTTTGAAACTCTCCAAACACACTCATCAATGAGGTGTATTGACCTCGGCAGGCGGAAAACAGCGCGTTAACAATGCAACGGTCGAGCTGGAAAAACAGTTTCGATTCACTTTAATGACGGGGCCGTGCCCGCGCAGAGGACGGGGGGCAACATTAATTAGTTTCCGCTGGCCGTGGGTTGGCAAACCTGCGGCCCCGCCGCGCCCCAACAAAGCAACCCACGACTGCCAACACCACGCGATAAAAACAGCATCGCAATTGCGACAGAGCAAACGCGTCACTGCAACAAGCAGTCTAGTAACACCCCTTCCCCCTCCATTGTTCCAGCGCACCCCCCCCCCCTTTTTTTTTCCAAACCACGCAATCTGTCGTCGTTACTCTGCAACGATCAGTAACAAACAACATTTAAATACTTCCAAAATGCAGTTAGCGGTAAATTGAGCAAGAGGTTCCCGACAAAGTCAGCACCCTCGATGAACATCTTTATCTACAATAATAATATAAAATATTACGTAATGTTATGACTCATCCCTGTGCCAATCATGTTAATCAACATCCACTGAGTAAGGGCACAGAATAAATAAATAGTAATAGAAGCAACAAGGAAAGCTTTTCCATTGTTGTTACCGTACCAGCTCTCGGGGCGTACATGAATAAAAACAATACCACGTGAGTTAGAGACATTGGTTTGTATAACCACTTGCAGTGCTTGGGATACTGTAATTAGTTTGTATATTAACCAAATATTTAAAAATAATAAACATGACGATTCTAGGCTCAAAATCAGAAACTAACTCTATTAGAAGTGACATAGTGGAGTTTTCTTTTTAAACTATTGTTCTGCTAGCTCTTGGGGAGTACTGAAAAGTAAACAAAGCCATGTGGAGTTTGAGACAATGGTTTAACAACCGCTTATAATTTGTATCACATTTATATGTTTAGAAATGGTAAATGTGCCGTTACGTATCAATTTCCTCCCAGATAATAAAATAGGTTACGACGACGCGGCCTATAAAAGCGATGTCACCGGTTCGTATCCCCGTGCAAGACTTTGCGATGGGAATTACAATGACATCATACGAGCATATTGCACGCACTCTTTACACAAAGCTAAGACAATTTATAGTTCACTGTTATTGAGTACGCTAGCTGGTAAATGCCTTAATCACATTTTTTATCCTGAGTTACTGTTTACATAACATAATTTCACGCGGGAAAAGCCGCAGCCGGCCAGCTAGTATATATATTATATATCCAGAACGCATTGCGCACATTACGGCATACCCATAACGTATTGCGGATATACAATACGATCAGTGGACAAATGCGAGGATTGCGGATATTGCTACACTGTTAAAAAAACTTCTTAAAATGTTTAGGAAGTAATTAACCTAAACACATTATGGGTCAGTTACCATACTTCCGCCTTGTAAATATGCAAACTTTTACTACTGTTACAATACAAGTCTGGTAACTTTACTAGACATTTGACTGTTTTACTAAAAAGTTTGGGAGTGCTACCATGGATGTCTGGGAAATAATTCTACAATACCTACTTTATTAGCGCTCCTATACGTACGTGTGGTAAATTTACAAACTATTTTTTAGAGTGTATATACTTTATATTGCTACTCTTAACCGCTAACGCTCGAGGCCATATAAAGGACATCATGCTGGGCATCCTTGGGTGAAATATTGCGTAAATTTATTGTATGAGCATAGTCTAGAAAACGCTGTTTTTTGCATTATACACTGACAAAATTAAGTACTGAACCAGCGAAATAATGTTTTGGGTTACATAAAGAAGACGGTTTTCTGGTAGCCACAAAATGTTTTTTCAATATGGATCTCGCCATTTTTTTTTGTAGTGGTTACAATATTTGTTCGAAGTCACTGAAAAACTTTTAAGGCAACAGACGTACTTGAAAAACAATTTTGTGGTGGTCTCAGAGTTTTTTTTTTTTTTTTTAACCAGAAAATACGCACACATGAAAATGTGTCAGTGTTATCTGTATAGCAAGTCCTGAGTTTTAAGTTTGCAGTTTTCCTCACATCATTATTTACGATACAATCAGATGGACAAAATTGTGGACGGCACAGATAAATATATTACTGTTCCCTGTGAAAGGCAGTTAATGTAATCCTGTTTACAGTCAGTTTATTCAGAACAGAACTTTCAAAATCCAGTCTTGTCCGAAATGTACGACAGCAAAAAGCAATTCGTGTTATCAATAAACACAGGAAGTTTTGTGAAAATAATTCCGCATCGCTCAGTTTCAGTGCCTTACGTGCAAATCTGCAGCTTTACTTAAGGCCATGCCTGGTAGTTTTGCAGTGATTTCGAAAATAATTTTTCCAAAATGAACTAATATCTCTATCACAAAATCGCTACATTGTTTTGTCACTAATACATCAAAGTTTCTATCTGAATTTTTCCGTTGCAATGAACACAGTGGATTTTTAGATTCTTGCACCCAAAGTATCACATATTTTAGCATAAAAATGAGCCAAAATGGCACAAAGTATTTTTTTTTACTGGCAAACGACTCTTTTTTTTTTAAAAAAAAGCCTACGTATAATTGTGCACAATATAACTTCACACGCTCTCAATTTTTTTCAACCCATTTGGTTGAAAACTTTTTGAGGTTTTTGCACCAACGTGAAAAAAACTACCGGGCATGGCCTTAAGGCTCGGTTTCAGCCGCCAAGTTGAGTTTTGCTATTTTTAGCTTTTTTTTAAATCTGAGAAGAAAAATGTTACATATGCGATTATACCTCAAATTCTATTTACATTTTGCTACAGTACAGACCTTGCGATTTAGCTGTTTAATTACGCCGCAATCTGTGTGGCAATTTTTTTTACATTCATAATTTGCCCGAAAAAATTGCGACCAAACAATACGTTACCATCTCTAATGCTATGGTTATATTGTAGCACAGTGTAAATAGAATTTGCGGTATAATCGCCCGTTTAACATTTTTCTTCTCAGAATTAAAAAAAAAAAAAGCGAAAAATAATAAAATTCAATATGGCGACTGAAACCGAGCCTTAATATATTATAGTAGAGTGAATTCGTGCAAGACGTCACTCATTTGACTCAGAACCAGGTTTCTAAAACGCCACACGTGAGTGATTTGCGGGTAGAGCTAAAATCCATCCCACGAAGCATAGTTGCAAGTGTGCACGTAAGGCAGTGAAACAAAGTGGGGCAAAAATATTTTCGCGAAAGCTTTCATTCTCTAGCTATCGAGCATTTAAGATCTGAGTAAGTAATAAAATAGAGCAGAATTGACTCCATCAAATACGAGTAGCTAATTCGCAAGTACATCCAAACATCCATCCACGGTACAACCAGTTAAAAGGCTTCCGTATCTGTGATTTAAATGTTTTGCAGCGAGTTGCGCCTAAGTATTCTTTGGCATCTATTAATGCGCGGAGATTTACATATCCGTAAAATAGACACCAACCAAGCCATGTCGCTGCTAGTTTGAAAATTCAGCACGTTCGTTAGAAACATTGTTTTCGGCTATCTTAGAAAGAAAAAAAACGGCTTTTCACACTGCTGCATGTTGGAAAATACGAAAATCGGTTTCGAAAAAGGCTATACACATATATAAGCACACACACACAGGAAAATTAATGTACTTTAAACTACAGGCTACATACCAGTCATAAAGAATAAACTCATATAGTCACCGTTCAAAGTAGCATAAGGAGAAAATATTAGACACTTGTTCAGAGGGTTTGCGCGTAGGGTTTTACTGCAGTACAAAAACCAGTCAGAACACCTTTAGCGCTCCACTGATTTATCACCCTCAGATACCAATGCAGCCTAGGCGTATATATACATTTTCGCCACTCCGCGCAAGCCACTTAACTGTCGTTCACTGCCTTACAGTTATTCTTTTGCCTATAGAACTTTTAGAGGTGTTCGTATCAAATACAAAGAGACAGATAAAAAACGTGGGTTCAATGACCTGTAGAACAGTCTCCAAGTGTACGTGTTTACTGAAGCCGACAGCAGCTGATACAGCAATAACACATGCCTGTGGCCCTGCATTTATTCAATGCACAACTTGAAAAGAGGCGGAGCTTCAGTCAGGTGTGGGATACAATTCCTATCTCCATGGATACCGCAGCCGAACATAACCTTCATTTAGCTGTTTGGCTTCACATGTCCCGGATGAGATGTACGTCAAGAAAATTGATTATTTGTTTGGAATTTGCCGGTTTTTTTATAGGTAAACATTAATCTTATGTATTTGCGTATCTTAACCATGAAATTGAAACTAATATTTTTACCCTTACGTGCAAATCTATAAATGCGCAACATTTTTGCTTTCTGCAATTACCAACTAACAAATCAGCATGTTTGTAAACAAGCTTTTTTCCCACAGTACTTTTCCCCTGCGGTGTGACGTCAGGGGGCGTGTACTTTAAGTCGTCCATTCCTTAGAATTGGCTAATTGCCATTTAAGAGCTGTCAAATCTATGGTCAACTATCAAAATGTCAGGAAATTACACTAGTTTGAATTCCAGCCAGCTTTTAAGGACACAACTGACCGCTTATTCAATTTGTAGAAAGTATGCGAGTATGCATAATTCCAGCTGTGCGTTTTTTAGAATCTGGCAGATATTTTCCCTTATTTGAAAATATTATTTAAACCATTTATAGCTAATTTGAGAGGCAAGAATAATCATATTACTTTATATTCATACCGAGCGTGGTGAAGCAACGGTAAAACGCTGGGCACACATTCGGGATGACTCGGGTTCGATCCTCGTCTCCGGCCATCCTGACTTCGGTTTTCCATGGTTTCCATACATCGCTCCAGGTGACTCATTTCTCTATGTCTGACTAACTGTCGCGTTGTGTCACAGTCTCTACCGACATCGCTGTCGAGACGTAAAGCCCACTTACCTTATCACGTTGCTGAATTTTTAAACATGTAGCGAGATTGTTTGAAGTGTGTGTTCTTTCCAAGATAAACAAATACGTCTAGCAGTTACATCAAACACGGAGTAATCGTAAGCGCAGGTAACAAAACTCCTTACAAACCACACAGCGCTTGCTTGCTGGGGCGACTGCACCACGAGCGAGAGGATGATGGAATATAAAAAATGAACTGTGAGTGATGCACTAGTCAAGCGGAACCCTAAAATAATGGGAAATGCAGTGACCTGGAGATGTGCTGCATATTTAATTATGACACGCCAGTCACTGCCAGTTACACAGGGAGAAAAAAAAAGGCCATTAATCTTTGTCTTGGAAATGGAGAACAGGCACTGCCAGGTTCCATTTTCGAATGTGGAATTCACGTGCACCTTACATGAAATACTGTTACCACCGTGTCGCGCAAGTTACTCTCAGGCCAAGAGTGTTTAAGAGTTAGTGGGCGTTTGAGTCATGGAAACGGGAAAGGCGATAAGTCGAATATAACACATCAGTCAAACACCTCATCGCCTCTAGACTCGAAGGACCCTAGCTCAGGGGCGTCATTTGGGGCTACAGGGGGGGGGGCATATGCCCCCCTGTATTTGGAAGTTTTTTTTATAAATATATTTTTTGTATTTTTAAATGTAAATAATGCTAACTTAAGGACATAAAACTGAAGTTTTATTATTAAAGTATCTAATTTATACATGCTTAATTAATAAAAAAGATGCAACAAGGTCACTGTCGTCAGAAAACAAAATCTTGCCTCCCTCCCCCCTGGAAAAACCTGAAATGACGCCCCTGCAGCTTGCAGTATTCTCGTAGAATGTGTGTTTCTATGGGACTTCAGGCAATGGCCCTGTTATTTTACTTGTGGAAAGTATGTGAAAAAATCTAATACAGGTTTCTATGGTTTTGTTTTACGATCACGGTCGATATTTTCTCAACTACAGCAACGCGAAAAATTCATTACAGCACTTTTGAGGAGCTTGGAAATGTTTTTAAAATCATAGGAACACAGTTTGAAGGGAGTCTTCTTTTCGTTGATAAGCACACGCATTGGCAACATTATAAATAGCCACACAAAAAAAAACAATATTTTCCGAACCACGCTACAGAATGGCTTACGCACCAGGTACACTAACTATTAAGGGGCACGCCTGTATATCACGTTGAGGCGCGTTGCAGTGGATTATTATAAATCGAAGCTTACTTACGAAACTATTATATGTGTGCACGCTGTACCAACCTACGACAAGAATATGGTACATTTCAAACAGGAACACGCAAGAAACTTCAAAATATCACTCTCACTGTAAACACCATTTCTGAGCTCCCAAATATGGCTAAAACGTAATTTACACACAGGTACAACATTATATCTATCCACACTCTACATAGTTCGTCACACCCTTAATTTATGATACGGAAATGAAAAATTTGAACAAAAGGTGACAGTCTCAGGCAATAAGAGCAGACATTTATTGGACGTCGTGCCGTAAAACCCTCATCTCCGCCTAGCGCAGACCTAGATCCAGGTCCTAGCTGCCGGGAAGAGGCAGGGCAGGTTCCCGCGGGAGAACGCCAGGTGGGGCGAGCAACACATCCGCCACGCCTGTCTGCCGTCCCGAGCGGACGTCGAGAGTGTATCCCGGCCAACTGCGTCGATACGCCCTTCTGTCCCGGCTGGGGAGACGTCGCACAACTTCGCACTAGACGCGCCCTCCTCTTGGCCAGGCGCTCGTAACTCGAACAGGACACAAGATTCCTTGCCGGAGAATGCCGAACTTGAGGATATACAGCATGACAGTTTATGCATTGACAAATAAGTACGTAACGAAACAATATAACCTTGAAATAATGTATGTGTAGAGATGATTTGTGCCAACATATCCTTCAAAACACTGTAGTTCCTTGCAACACACATGATTCGATGATATACTTCTGACAACGTAGCTGTCTACTGACCAATAACAGGCATCAAATACTATAACAGCGGGATTACTATTGTCCCAGTTAAATAGGGTAACAGTTCCACTTAAGAGCAAAAACCAGTAAACTTTTGTTAAGTTGAACGTGCGTTGAAACCTAGCGAACAGTCAAGGACTAACAGCGAAAGTGACACGAACATACAGTTGTATGAATTCTAGTTTGTGCACAAAACAAAATCACAAAATTTTCAGGTCCCTACTTACAAGTTAGATACCTTCCTTCCGTATTAACCCGCCCACCATGCCGAGTAGAGAGTAAATACAGTTGGAGCATTAGCAGCCTATACTACGGGCAAGCTGACTATTTACGTTACAACGTAGAGGAGTGCAATCTGCTGTTCCTATGACTGTATTGATAAATGAGGTTATGGTTGGACAACCCACAGCCAAACTATACACGTTGCTATGGTAACCAAAAAAACTTTTCTCGCATAACAATATGGCGGAGTGCAATCAGCTGTTCCTGTGGCTGTATTGAGAAATGAGGTTAGGTTGGACGACCCACAGCCAAACTATACACTTTGCTACGGTAACCAAAAAAACTTTCTTTCACACATCAATATGGCGGATGGTCTCCGTCTCAAGGCCATAGAACATTCACGTCATTCTGGAGTCACAATAGCGCGACAGACTCGACGCGAAGCGAACTAAGTTAGCTTGTCAGACAATCAGCACCGAGGCGGACGCGCAAACGTCACAGAAGCCGGCTGGCCGACGCGTCTGTGGCGTTACTGTGATGCCAGCGTCTCTTATCTCTGCCACGACGAGCGCGG
>PNEQ01006283.1:19031-34867 GCA_003012365.1 Medauroidea extradentata
CCCCCCCCCCCACCCAAATTTTACTCGAGCTTCATCAACAGTAGTTCAAATTATTGTTTATAAAAGGCGATTTTTTACCACATATAAACTTATGTTTGTTATGATTTTACTGTCAGTTTGGACGTAATATCGATTAAACTAATATAATATTCTGTGCCTATTAATTTTGTAATTTAAGAAATTTTAAAAAAATGTATTTCACGAAGAATTGAACTCACGACTCTAAATTAGAAAGCGAAAACGTTACCGCTGCTCTACAGTACTAATAATAATATTGTTATCTGTAAAGAAATATTTACTTAATTTTTTATTTATAGCATATCTTAATAAAGTGGCGTATCGGTACAAAATGTACTAACATCGTCACAATATATTCACTATATGACATAACTGAAACAATATTTCGGGGTAGACGTAATCGAAATTAAAATTATTTTAACTAGCGAATGCTTGCCTGTGTGTTAAAATGTGAAGTGCGCGTGCGCGAAGCATCTGGCAACAGCGTACAAGGCTGATCCCGCGACTATTTCTAGTCCAGCGTTAGTTGGCGTTTATGAATAAGGTAACACTTGGTCCGGACTAAGTCAGGACCAACCCTGGACTAACTGGCACAAGATGTTCTCAGGATCATCTCGGCACTATCACACGACTATGAATACGGCCCTACATGTTTACAAACAGCATTGACTTTTTTTTTTTAAACGTAACTAATAATTACAATACTTGATTTATTAAAAAATATTTTTAAAATACATAAAAAAAAAGTCAATGCAGTTTTTATACATGCCATGTCACTGTTCTTCAGTGTGAATTTTTTTTATTTCGGTAAGTAAGTTGGTTTCCCTTAATTGAATAGAATAATTTTCTGCAAATTTTGACTTTAATATAGTACAATACAAAAACTATGAAAGTTAAAAAAATTTTCGTCACAGTAAAAAAATAGTCACAATGTATGCCTACAAAACAAACCATATTTCGTACAAATAATGTTTTTTTTTTTTTTTAATATTAAAATTGTTAGGGACCGCCCCCTTAATACGACTACGCACAAGGGCAAGGGTTTAGAAAGGACCCCCCTCCCCGGCAGATGACGCAGCTGTCAGGGCGAAGCGACTATAGTTCCACTGGGGCCGGTCCAATAGTGACCGGCGAGAATCGAATCAAGCTGGCAAACCGGCCGGAGAGCGGGCCGATAAAAGCGGAAGGAAATACCCGCGTCTCGACCGGGCCGCGGAAACAAGTGGAACGGGACGTTCTGAGGAAAAAAAACCCGGGGAAGAGGACGAAAGGAACCCTGAGTAATTGAAAAAACCCCGGGCGAGGAGGCGCCTGTTATCCCGCCACCGACACGTTACAGCAGTAAAACAAGTGAACTACAAGACCCGGGCAAAATAACGAGATTGGGCGCTGCAAGGCGGGCGCCCCTCCGCCGCTCCTGCGAGACGCGGTAAACGTCCCGAGGGTTGCGAGTTCGATCCCCACTCCGCATCCCACCTTGTCAGGATCCTCCGAGTATAATCCCGGCAGACGTCAACGCTGCTCCGTTACGAAGAAACTGTACGCCAAGATAAACAATTTAGAAGAACACCTTGTCAAAATAATGGTTTAAAAAAGTATTTTTTACTGTGGCGAACTGTTTACATTAAGGCGCCCGTCTACCTGCCTCTTAAACTGCGTTGCATTGTGTTTGAAATACACGTTTTATAAACAAACTATTCCACGTGTGCTCACGAGGGTTTCGCACGAAAAGAAATAACATTTCACACCAGGGCGTAATACAACTTTCAACACATCACGTGTGTCGCTAACAGCATTTTAAGCCCTTCAACATGGCCGAAAACGGCATTTTCAGACTGCCGTGCCTCACAATATTGTGGACGAATGTCTGCGAAACTAGTCTAGAGGCCTGCGTTGGACTTTCCTTAAAACTTTCCACTAATAAAACTATAGGGTCATCGCTTTAAGTCCCATATGCACACGTAGCACGACGATAACACTACGCGCCGGTTGAGAGCATTACACGTAGCGACGATGAGGCACTTGATGCGCGCGCCAGTGTCGTCCTTATCGCTCCCTCGCTTCTTAGCCCCCAACGCGGAAAACAGCTCTAGGCAGACGAGCGTCTTAACATGTGAAGGAAGTCTGGAAATCAAAATAAATCCTGAAACATGTTTGACTGAGCTTCCTAACATATGTTTAATTACACGTTCAAAATTTACAATCTGCATTGCTATATAAGGCTATATACTAATACACAGATTACTAGCAGCACGATTGATGTAATGGCTTCCGACTGTTCGGATGAGTTTTGTTAAAGACGCTGTAATGACACGTCTAAAATAATTCTTTTTAAATCTAAGGACGATACAGAAATCTTCAATTACGCATATCATTTATTGAATAGCATTGTCAAAGGGTAGGTTAATTAACGTCCAAAGAACCGAGAGGAAAGATGGTGGTTTCTACAAAGCTATTGCGCGCGCTCATTTTGACCACGTCAAGCAATTACAGTATAGAAGTATGGTATCCAACTTTTTGGACTATCAACAGTACCAAATTTCCCGCATTTACCTCTATGAAAGAAAGAATACTTAAGTTACTTATTTCTTTGCTAGCAAAATAGGCATTTTACACAATTGTAACTAAAGAAACAAGTTGGTACGTTCAGGAAGATAAGAAGTATGATAAAATGAATGTGTGTGCCGATTTTCCAAAAAGTTCAAGGGCTCTTATTTTCATATTTGCCGTTTTTGTTTGTTTCATATGCCTGGACTACAACCGTAACTGATGTTATTCACCCATATACCGTACGGGAACTACACGAGTAACTCCATTATGCATTTGACTATTCCCTAAAAACCAAAGTTGCGAAGCGCTACAAAACATGTTTAAGAAGAATTTTACAATGCATTCTCTAGAGAAACGTCTTTACGACGTTACATTCTCATAATGTATTAGTGTGTAATCACATTCGAGCTGAAAACTGCGCTGCTCACTTTATCCGCGTGTCCCCGTGGCAGTAAAACATTCCGCGCATCGGCAGTTTCCCAGCCCGGGAACACGAGGAACTACCCATCTGCCTAATGCAGACTTTTTTTATTTAGCTGTTCCTAGACTCGTAGATTGCGCATTACGCCGAACGTAACGGAGCCTCACAACCCGGCAGTCTCGAGGACGCCCACGTCGTTATCTGGGAGGACTCACAACTGCCGTCAGCACATTCTGAAGCTTCGCGCGCGCACTTCGTGAGGAAACCACGCAGACACTCACCCGCGCGACGTAGGCTACGTGCACAATCAACAAGCGTTTCTTATCGTTCCTTCCTCGACCTGCTTTACGTCCTGGGGGTTTTAAGGGCCACGTCTTGCTGTAGCCCATGGCATAACGGCTCGTAAAACAGCCCGTTAAGAGGAGGATCACGCCAAGACAGGCAGCGTGCACGCTCCGCCGAGAATGATTAGCAGTAAAACTAGCCCCGGGCGGTAGAGAGACCACCAAGTGCGACGCACCATGTTTATCGCCTTCAACCAGCGGTATATGGTTCAACTACCAACTTCGGCGGTCGCACTCGAGAAAAGTCTGACGATGTAGTAAAACTCTTACACAATTCCAGGAACACATCCCTGATGGGCAACGACTCCAGCTGGGGACATTTTCTGATCCACGACAGCCCGTTACAAGAGGAAGGACAGCAGATAGCCACTTATTAATTTAGTATTTCTTTTAACTTACATTTCAGATAATTTTTTCCACGTTAGAACATTAGACTACGGTGCGATACCTTTGACATAATTGACATTCCATTGCATTCAAAAGCATTACACATATTTTATTAACTTGACTCGTGTGTATACATTTTTTTTCAAACTCACTATTTTTTAGTTCAAAAGCCAAATTAAATGGATATATTTATTCATTATAAATTTAAAAAGTCTCGGAAGTCTCTATCTACGTACTGCCGAAGCTCAAGGAAAAAAAAAAAACTTGTGCTTGCGCATTTCTAGAAGGATTAATCAGAAACGCATACTCGCCTACCTTCGCGTTAGAGGCCCTGAAGCGACGGAGATATAAGGGTGACCTTGTAGCGAGCATCAAATGCCGCGTCAACTCAAGAAGCCAAGCGCTGAACTAGCACGCAGGACACCCGCAGAGCGGTTTATTTTACTATGGGACATTAATAAGGGCGCGGACTACCGCAATTTTTATCACCATTTTTTTTTATTCGTACCAGATATTTTTTTTTCTTATTTTAGACACAAAATGTGACTAAATTTGGCTCTTATGAAATTTTTTTTTTCTCTCATAGTTTTCGCGCAATGGCTTGTTAAAGTCATATTTTGCATGTTTCCGTTTAGAGGACTACACTTAAACCAACTGAAATACCAAACTAAAAAAAAATCACAGTGGATAAAGACATTGCAGGCTACAATGTCATGTTCACAAAAATAAAGAATAAAAATTCTTTGTATTTAAAAAAACATTGAATTTTTAAAATTTTTATTTTTTAGTTTTAGCATTCTTTTTAAATACAAATAATTTTTATTCTTTATTTTTATGAGCATGACATTGTAGTCTGCACTGTCTTTATCCACTGTGATTTTTTTTAGTTTGGTATATCAGTTGGTTTAAGTGTAGTCCTTAAAACGTAAACGTGCAAAATATGACTTTAACAAGCCATTACGCGAACACTATGAGAGATATAAAATTTTCATAAGAGCCAAATTTAGTAACATTTTGTCTAAAATAAGAAAAAAAATATCTGGTACAGATAAAAATTAAAAATGGTGATGAAAATTGCGGTAGACTGCGCCCTTAAGCGGTGATAATATAATTTTACTGGTGGAAAGTCTGTAGCAAAGTTGAGAGCACGTGAGTTTCACATACATCCGGTTAGTACACTTTGAAGTACGGCAGTCGGAAAATGTCCGTTTTTAATTAATTTGGATGGCTAAGAAACGGTGCTTTAATGAGCAAGGTGCCGTAACGAAGAGATCCATACCTTGTCTGTTGTGTTTTCTTTTCGTACGTTGGTACAATGTACACACAAGGAATAATTTCATAGAGAAATACTTGTTTACGAACACACTGCACCGCATTTGAAGTGCGTGGTAGGTGCCGCCCAGGCTGACATTACTCAACTATGTTTACAGAAGACCTGGTCAAACAGCATTAAGTACTTCACGCTAGGAAATACAACCCCTTAATCGCAAACAGTGAACGTTTATTATTATAGTCACAGTGAAATATTGTTATAGATGTATCGCAATACGTATCACTGTTACATGAAATGGTTCGTTGTATTCCTAAGCTGACATGGCCGCTTGTAGCATCCTTTATTATTTAATTTATTTATACACGAACAAAATTCAGCTCCAAGGCTAGTTTACAGTTTGCCGTGTCCATCACTATCGTTAGGGGCCGCGGTAGTCGAGGGGTCAGACCTCTCGCCTCCCACCAAGGCGTTTCGGGTGCCGGACGTTACCGCTGGTCGACGGGTTTTCTCGGAGATCTCACGTTTCCCCCGCTCTCTCAATCCGGCGCCGCTCCACGCTCACCTCATGTCATCCCTCACCAACGCTGAAGACCTCAATGTTAAACGCTGACCAAAATCTCTCACTCACTATCACTATAGTTAGAGCCCACAATTTTTGTAGAAAAGAATTCTGCAACAGTTTGTTTCAATGCTTTATAGCTAGGACCCGGTAGTTTTCGCGAGAATATTTTTGCAGCACTTTGTTTCATTGGCTTACATGCACCCCTGCATCCCTGCTATGTGGTCAGTGATTGGATGCCTTAGCGTGTGGAGGTTAAACCCGCAAATCACAGACGTGATGTGTGGCAGTTATCCGTGTACTGACTGGCACAGTCAAATGAATAACGACTCTGCACAAAAACACTCTGCCAATAATCATGAAGTTGAGCTGCAGGTGTGCACGTAAGACATTGAAGCAAAGTGGGGCAAAAATATTTTCGCGAAAACCAACGGGCTCTAGTTACATGCACATATGCAGCCCTGTTTCATGGCCAGTGATTGGCTGTTTATAATTCTCAACGTCCAGGGTTCTACAAGCAAATCACAGACGTGTGGTGTCGCAGTAACCTTGTTCCTGTTGGCACAGTCAAATGAGCCACGCCTGTGCTATAATTAGAGCCCGGAAAATTTCGCTGATTCAATGATCTGCATGCGAGAATCCATTTTCCTGTGCATATTCAAGCCCCGTCTATCCGTTCATTGTCTGCTGTTCCAGTGAGTAGCAGCTCGTGGACAAATGGTCGGAGCTTGAGTATGCATAGGATAATTGATCCAAACATGCAGGTCATTGAATGCGCGAAATTTTCCTGCCCCTAGCAACAATACATTCTGCCAGTAACCATGAAGCACAGCTTCATATGTGCACATAAGGCATTGGAACAAACTGTGGCAGAATTATTTTCACGAATAATCGTGGGCCCTATCTACGGTGCAGGCAGGTCGAAAGAAGCCGTCTCTACTAATATGGAATATGCAATTACAATGGCATTTACTACTACCTAAAATATCCTACAACAAAAAATCACGTTTTTACAGACGCTGGAATATAATAAATCAATTGACTGTGTTGTGAACATGGCCATCACATCAGGATTTCGGGCAGACCCGCTGGAGCACGTCTTCGTTGGACTCTTCACGAAACTTCTCCGCGAAAGTTGAAATCCCGGCTAGTGCACAGATATCAAGCCCTTCTGAGAGTTTTCCTCGCGCCTAACGTCTTTTATATCTGCTCGGAAAACAGAAGGAAGAGTGAACGGAAAAGTGAAAAGCACGATAAAGCAAAAATCCAAGCAAATAACTTCCACAGCGAAACGCAACTGTATCTGTTATACAAAACTTATACAAAATCACTCTGAATAGAAGCAACAGTAACATTTCTAGTCACAATATTTACTCCGCAAAACGCGACTGTAACCAAGTGGACAGAAAGTATGCTGACTGCACAATTCACGACAGTAACCGCCGTATTAATTTACAAGAACACTATCACATAACAATGAACATTAAGACATTAATATGATCCTATTTCATATTATAAATAAATACATAAAATTTTACTGTTAAATGCGTATTAGAGGATTAAATTGTAAAGCAGAGCTATTTTTTCTTCTTTACATGGCGAGATCTAATCATTATCTACAATTTAAAATTAATGCAAATAATTTATATTTATGCTTTAATATTTCGATTACACTGTGCGTATTAGTTAAGTTCCTACAGACTTTTTAAAAAATAAACCTTGCCAAATGTTGAATTAAGAAAGAAATTAAGGAAAATTCAGCATTATTAGTGACATGGGCTTTTAACGTCCCACACATTCTTCGTGAGGAGCTGACGATATACATTATAAAATCACTGAACTGAAAAAATATCAGATAAAAGTAACATTAAGAATAATTACAACACCACAGTAAAATTTCCAACAAACAATCATAACATCACTTGCATTCTTGCAACGATAAACTAAGCCCTAGGTGATCAAGTACTCACACAGACGAAAAAGGGATAAAAATAATGACAGACAGCCGCCTGTGAAACTTATAAATACATTCCAGTGTTCCATTAATCTGTCAAAGAATACATAAAAACCTCATACTAGAGAAACTTTTCAACAGACATAATGTTACGGTTGTGTTTTGCACCTGTCAATACCACTGATGACGGAGGTTAGAATGAAACAGGCTGTCAAAGGCACGAACATTGAGTCAATAAAGAGGCGTGGCGAGAGATGAAATGGTAGTACATAGGCGGAGTGAAGAACAGGAGAGAAAGAAATGATACCTTCCACAACATGGCAGCGTACCCTCGGCTACCCAAGTGAGAATTCCCATCACGATAGAACTTGGGATGGAAAGATTGGTGTGGAGATATCTGGCGAATTATTAAGGGAGAGCGTTAGACAATTTTATTGTATTTTCAGGTTTTGGACCATAACATTTATTAAAATCGTATTATCAAAAGTTTCTCTTCGACAAAGCATAATACATATTCTTGGTTAACTGCTCAACAAAAGACGGAATCTTTCATTAATTTATCATGCAGAATCACTTTCAAGAATTCGCTTGCAATTATTATGCATGACAAATTAATTAAATATTCCACTGCTATTTGTGTCGAGCAGTTTAGCAAGAATATATCCTATGCTTTGTGGAACAGAAAATTTTGATAATACAATTAAAATAAATGTTATGGCTCAAGAACTGAAAATGCAATAGAATAGTCTAACACTCCTCCTTAAGGTGCCTGCCTGGGTTAACGTATTTTGTGCGTCCGAGTACTTGAAGTGCGGAAGCAATAAGGACGAAAATGCACGTACATCACGCCTCGTCCTAACCTCTAGGTGCAAGTCAAGTCTTCTCACCGACAACTAGCCTCTAGAAGACATTTAGTGATCACTCTGTCATTTCATGGCGTCATATTAAATATAAAGGTGTATTGTACACGCCTATACCTCTTAAAATACTCTACGCCAAAATTTAAATACCTAAATATGACCGCATAAACGCTCCCATTTACGCCATTTTCAGCCGCTAGAAAATATGCTTTAATGATTAGTGGTTAGCTTCAAATACGTGTAACATTCTTCAAATGCTATTCTTACGCAGGCATCATTTGCGCACACTGAGCAGTTTTCTAATAAACATGTATCAGCTGACGCTATGCACAACGCTCGGAGGCCCCTTTAAGTAGTTACTTAAAAAAAGGAACAGTTTCAGTTCGCTGCAACATTTCAAGGAAGGTCCCTAAAATACTCTCGGAAAACAAAAGAAAGTTACTTTCGTTATCTTTCATTCAATTCCACTCTTGTGAAACATTAAAAAGTACACTTACCCGTTTTTTCTGCACTTAAGTAGAAAAAAAAAGTTATAAAGTTCGAGGAGGGGAAAAAGATAACTCCAACTGAAGTTGTTCAAAATGCATTAGGAAGAAGTTGTTACGGCGCAAACTCCCGTTTTGACACACTGTTATATAGTAACTATCTCCGGCTAGGTAATTTACTGTGCTGCAACTTACTTCAGAGTTTCTTACATTCTGCATGACAAGAAACTATAAGTCGGAGTTCGCTCGTATATTACGGCATGAAGGCACCTAATTAACCATTATTGATTACAAGTTAAAACTTACCTTTCGAAGGTAGATTGCCTGATGGCTACCCTCAAGAGCGGTAGAACAAACCGTCATTACTGGCCAAGGGCAGAAAGAAATGATTAAAAGGTATTATTTCCACCAGGAAAGTTATACTCCGACATCTTATTTTGAAAACTACCGGAATGAGGGAACAGCCACTCTGTGACTAACGGCTACAATATGCTTTCACAAAAGACTGAAACGAACTGAAGTGCAGAAAAAAAAAGGTAACCAATTATTACCAGCTAAGTGTTGAATCGAGAACATAAAACGAGAAAATAGCTTCTCCGAGCAAACCCGCCAGGGTGGAACTTGAGACTCTCTATTCAAGATCAGACACGCTGATATCCAAATGCTCAAAACGCAAAGTTACTGTATTTAGTCTGAATCCTGTGATTTGACGTTAACAATCACCAAATCGAACTTGCCGAAGCTTTAATTAATCCGACGTCACCAAAATCAGTATTTTGTAGAATTTTGTTTGGAAAATTATCTCTATACATATTCACATTTAAATTTTCAGGTCAACTAAACACTAGTTATCTTCAATCAAGCATTTTATTCCTACTATAACTTGGTTTACAATTGTATAACTTTACTTCTGTGATAATATTTCATCAGAGAATAAAATTGCTTGTCTAAACACACAGTATACTCGATATTAAATATAATTAAAAACATAAGTTGTCATAAAATATACATACATATGGCGCAGTATAACGCCCCTCTTGCAAAAGCAATAACATTGAGTTTAATCTACATTTGAAATGTAATTTTATTTACGATTTCGCACATAACGTTCAACATTCACATCATAGACCAGTGAAATTGATGTTTTTATGACATACTTTTCAAACGGCATTACTTTTGTGTTCGCTAGCGTACAAGTAGTTTTCGTAGAAGCCGCATACACAAGTGTACTGAACTGCGGAGAAGCTACAAAACTTTATTTCCAATATACTATAAAACTTCCTTTACGTTCCAGGATGCACGAGTGTGCATTTTTTTTCTCAGAAGGAAAAATGAAAATAAACTTAAAGTAACTGCACCGTCTGAAAGAAAAAGAAACCGAAAAACGAAATAACCGGAGTAGTGTTTAAGTATATAAGAGAGTTTAAATTACCGCAAGATGTTCAAAATAGAACAAAGTTTTAAACAGCGATATGTTGTATAGTGCTGTTGATTAATCATCCATGTCTTTATTCGTGTGTTTCCATATAGTGTCAGTTAAGGCAATTATGAAGACTGGGTTAGTTATAAAAAATCTCGATTTTTAAATACTATAGTGGAACGTTCATATTAGTCAGACTATACCGTTTCACCATTTATCCGCAATGAAACAGTCTAAACACGAGTTAGACAAAGGGAACTTAGTTAACTTAAAGAGCTATCTTTAATTAACAAAACTATTTTTTTTTTAAATTATGAGTTTTACACACAGTAATGAAAAATCTACATGCACTGACAAATACAATAAACAAATAAATAACAAATAATTTCCATAGTCGAAAACAAGTACGTAATTATTATCTATTTATATAGCACATACAAAGATTTTTCAAGTTATGTGTCAATCACTTATATATCTGCAACACATAAAAAAAATTCATTTTTCCACAGTAGTCTAACCTTCTTGTCAGTTTCACAATCGGATCAAAGTTCGGCCTCTTATCGCCCCCTCCCACAACCCGTTGTCTTGGACCTCTTTATCAACTGTCAAATCTCACCTCGCTAACCGTTGCTCTTATGTTTTGTCGCCAAGCCGGACGCAGGAAAAAAAATCAATCCTCAGACACACCGACTCCGACACCCATAGAATGATGTGTGCTTGGGCATATTTCGCAGCTTTTATAGCCTGCGCTATCAAATTTGGGCGGATCTTCTCATTTCATTACAAAGCCTGCGCTATCTGGACGGTTATCACTCCCAGCGACATCGATAAAGGGACATCCAGACAATTTTAAGTTGACAGATCGGGCTACTCGAACTTCTTTGCCTCCGAGCAATCGACAATAGGAAAGAGCCCGGTTCAGCGAAGAGACGAGCACGAATCCTAAGACATTGTGGATTCAAACACGCGCCCCAGTCTGTAATAATACTATTTTATTAATAATTAGATTTCTCATCGACATTATGTAACGAATATATAGAAAATTATTTACGTCTAGTACACATTAATTATAATAAATTACAGACTTAAAAATAAATCTGTCATGCGACCATTCATTCTTCTCGGCATCATGTCACGACGCTGAAAAAACCACTGCCATAAAGCCAGCATCAATGTACAACATATTGTATACAAAAAAAATACAGAAATGTGTGTGTTTTGTCACTGTGGAGGTGACAGGCGCTCTGTATGCACGCGGGCATTCTCGCCTCCCCCCCTTGCACAACTCATGTACCCCCTAACGCCTCGCAGCCGGAGGGAGGGGAGGAGAGCCAACCCATAGTATTTAACACACAAATATTAAATAATAATTAGAATATAAGGAACCTTAGTATTAAGAGAAACATGTCGCCTACTTGTCGAGTGTAACATATTGTAATTTGAACTAACATGTAATAAATACGGCAAAGGCAGGAAATTACTGTTCTCGAGGGGCGGGGCCATCTTTCGGAAGCTGTCTCGCGATTGGCCATCCTGAACCAAAGACTGCGGGGAAAGCGGCGGGGGTTTTTGAAGCCAAACAGAAGTAACGCGAGGAAATTTTTAACGGTTAGGAGAGACGAGGAATGACGGACTGAGTGATACTACCGGACGTCGGTTCGGGCATCGAGACGCGCTGACACGACGTTTCTAAGACTCGGGAACGACGGACCGGGGAGATACCAACGAAGGTCTTCAGTTTAAACGTCGTGACGCCTAAGAATTTTTGGGATTCAGATAAGTTATTTAGAACCGTTACAAAAAAAAGTCACAAGTCAGGGAGACAGACCGCTGGCGTCATAATAATCTTCTCAATTAACTTCTTAACATATCGCCAAGACAAACGGGCGTGTAGTTAATAAGTTCAGTATTAATACCGGGCCAACAAAATTTGCATAATGTCGGTCGTGCAGGACTTGCTACCCATTTGAAATCGAACTTGTAGACTTTTTATTTATACAGACACGATCAGAAAATACGGACAAAGAGCGCGTCGTAATACTATTAAAATGTTTTAGAGATTTGATACTATGTTAGTCAACAGTTCTAAAATGAATACGAAATGTTCGTTCCACCGTAGATAAGTAAATATTGCCTTGCAGTGTGGCGAACATTACATAATGCAAAAAATTATAGCCTATAACTAGCAGTCAAAATTTACTGAAGTTATTAGAGTGCAATACAACTGAGGAGTTGGCTGGAATAAAGGTTTTAGCAAGCCAAGGCCTTTCTTTAATCAAACAATTTACCTTATTCGATTATGTTCATAGAACCACCAAGTTATGAATTTTTGTCTTGACCTATACTGGTACCATTATGCGATGAATAACTTCTGTTTTATCTTTGACAGTGTTTACAGTAACTACTATTCATTTGTGTAATGTAAATATATATTACTTATTGATATTAAGAGAAAACAATGTGAGAGCATCTTAAAATAAAAACGAAATTATACAAAACAGATACCTGTGATTATTTCTCAATACAATTTTCTTACTAATGCCTTTATTCCAGCCAACTCCTCAATCGTATCAACGGAATTTTCGGGGATTTCGAAGTCGTTTCTGCTCCGTTCGTCGACTTTACTTAATAGTGGCAATTCATAAAGACTGTACCGAGTGAACAATCGTCGATCCATCAGAACTTCCGCGTATATACTGACCTGTAGACTAGACACCAAGAATATTTGCGCACTCAGGCAGACAACAGCTGCTCATTGGCTGCTCGTTGACAGATGCCACGTTACTGGTCCTGCTTTTATATACTTCTTTGTTATTGGCTCAGCGCCCTCCGGGAGGGGCCAAGTTGACAACCAATCGCGAAAGTGACACAAACTTATAGCTTTTTTTTTCATCTACCTTGTGCTCAAAAGAAAACCACCAATTTCTCAGGTGTGTTAATATACGAATCGCAGCCGAGGACGACGGACCCCAAGTTCAATTCGGCTAGTAATTCTGAACGGCTGTTTGCGGTTAATTAACACTTTGAAGACAGCCTCCGTTCAAAATAACAGCAATAATTAAATTAAAATTCCAGACGTCAAACGTTGAGTGCATTGAAATATACATATCGATGGTGCAGACGCAAAACCTCGTATGTCAATTTTTGGCAGTATTTACATTTTTACACATTGTTCCTCGGTAATAACATGAATGTCCAATAAATTGTTTTTTTTTTCCAAAGCACATTTTATTGTATTGATGCAAACTAAAGGGCTGTAAAATTCCTTCCACGCCCAAGTAAGATTTCATCTCCAGTTTATCCGCCCATCTGAGCTCTTTCCAATTGTGACATACGAGGTTTTGCATCTTCACCATCGATATTCGCTATTTATCACCCTACACTGCAATTTTCTCTCATTAAAAACTGAAGGTAATATATAAAGACTGAAAATAAGAAAGTAACCAAGACTTTACAAGTGTTCGCCGTGAAAACACCGAGCGAGGTGGTGCAACAGGCCGAGGGGGGAGGGGGGGAGGTGTTCAGTCGCGGGAGCCATCTTGATCTCTGCTTCCAACGGTTTCTCGAAATCGCTCCAGGAAAATACTCGGGTGGTTCTTTAAGGGCACGGTCTGCAGCAAATTTCCATTGCCATGGTTTTATTATTTATTTGTACCAGATATATTTTTTTCTTATTTTAGACACAAAATTAAATGAAATTTTGTTCTTTTGATATATTTTTTTAAAGTTTTGCCTAATGGTTTGTCAAGGTTAGAGTATGCACGTTACGTTTTAAGGATGACACTAAAACCAACTTAGGCCTACATATCAAACTGAAAAAATTAACAGAGGATAAAGGTGTCGCAAGCTACAACTTTTCGTTCATAAAAACTAAAATTATGATTTTTTTTATTTCAATAAAAATGCTAAAATCTAATACATAAACAATTAAAATATTGCAAAATTTTTTTATAATTTAAAATTTTGTTTAATATATGTTACCTTGTAACCTACAATATCGTTATTCACTGTGATTTTTTTTTTTTTTTTAATTTTATAATATGCGAGTTGGTTTTAGTGTCATTCTTAAAACGGTAACGTGCAAATTCTAACTTTACGAACCATCAGGCAAAAATTGAGATTTAAAAAATCATAAGAGCAAATTTTAGTCACATTTTGTGTCTAAAATAAGAAAAAAAATATTTAGTCACATTTTGTGTCTGAAATAAGAAATAAAAAATCTGGTTCAAATACAAAAATAAAAACATGGCGATGAAAATTGCTGTAGACTGCGCCCTTAACATATGCCGATTCCTTTCCTAGTTTCTGTGCTTGTGTCAAGTTTTGTATGGCTGGCTCTAAAGGCCCAGCTACATTGAGACGTTGAGATTTTCACTGTTGTGCTGTTGTCGGGTCAGCGTATAGTTCTTCTCCTAACTGCGTGCTACAATGAGAGTTCATGCTCGCTGTTGGTCTACTTCTGGTAATACGTCACAGATGGCAGCTCAATTACCGTTCGTTTTTTTTTTTATATCTTTTATTTTTCAAATTGCTAAATCTTGTTCCAAAGGATGCTGCAAATATTTAAAAATAAGTTCGATCCGGATTATATAGAACATGGGAATAAAAACTTTTTTATTTTAAAGTGGCTCGTAATTCTCGTAGCCATACATATTGCTAATAGAAACATTATCGTGGCCATCTTATGAACGCGAGTCGGTGGATTGCCGGTGAAAGATAAAAGTTGGCCACCTACACCGTCCCCGACGACTCTGACGTCATGGTGACATACTCCAATCAGATAACAGAATGGCAACGACTGGGCAGCGACTGGCTATTCACCGTCTCTATGTAGCAGGGCCTTAATAATCTCGCTGTCGAGGAGATGTAAAGATAATTGAAGATTAAATAAAAATATAACGTCACCCTGACCAGCATAGCTACGATGGTGGAAAATCATGAAATATGTTTTCTCCTTAAAATTAAACAAGCGTACTGCACCTTAGGCCTATATGATTGGATGACAGTTCTGCAGCACGGTTTAGCTACTTACAGACCAATCACAGACGTCCAGTTGTGGCGCACCAGAACTAGCAGTAGCCTAGTCAAACAGGGACTTAACAGAAACTACTGAAAACGTCAGAAGTGAATACATTACCTCGCAGCCTAGCAAACGGTCAACTATTGCAGCAATAATACACTTCTAGAGACTGGAAAATTTCGCGTATTTATTTGAGAAGTTAAAATTCAAACTCCCGTATACGTGAGTTACTAACGCGGTTGGGTCACTCCTCATGAAACTCATCATCGAGGACTCGGAACCTATAGGTAGGGATAGGAAAATTTCGCGCATTCAATGACCTACATCTTAGAATCAACCATGATACCACAGAATATTTAGGAATACAGAAGTGAAATAGTCGGCAGGAAGGCGAACTCAGTCACACACGCCAGCAAAATGGCTTCCCTGGCCAACAACATGGCGGAAACACCTACTGCCAATCAGCGTGAGGCAGCTGCTCTGCTAGTCGGCAGCCAGGCCAATAGGAAACCTGTAGTAACATGCAGGAGCCAAACAGACACGGG
>PNEQ01006284.1:0-27627 GCA_003012365.1 Medauroidea extradentata
TAACCCTCCCTGAGCATGGCATCCTGGCCCGCCATGCATGTGTTATTGGAAATTGTGTTAGTTTATAATTGGCCAGGTGGTGGAGAGCCCCCTTGTGAAGGAACTACGTGTTGTCGTCCTCCTGTCCCAAAAGTAGTGAAAGTCGTATGTCAGCTCCCCCTAGTCCTACGGTGGCAAAACCACACTTTTTAACAATATTGTAATCAAGGAACGTATTATTTAATTGTATATTACATTTACTTTTCAGTTACAAAAAATTCACTTGTACGTATGTATATTATGTAGCGTATAAAGCTTTAAAAATTCCTATATAATGTAACGTCACATTAACTGTGTTGCAGCGTGTTAGGTGAAAACTTTTTTAATAGATGATACTAAATGTGCATTCAATATCTTTATCTACGTAAAGACATCCCTTTTAAAACTATGTTTCTATTTTTTTTGTTTTCTAGATATCATGCTTAAAACCATGGTTTCGGCACACCTTAAAATGTCTCAAAAGGACTTTAATAGATTGCTGCTACATAAAGAATACCAACTAGAATAATATTGTAAAACAAAATTAGAGAAGCATGTGCTAGTCTCACACTGTGCCTGTTCTGTAAAAAAATAGTAGGGTCACCAAAAGTCCCATAGGAGAAAGGCAATGACCTAAACATTGCACATGCCCTATGCATAAAGGCAACACAATTGACACATGAGTCAGTCTAGACTTATTGCTCTCCTGTTTCTGTACCTCAAATGTGGCCATCTTGTGCCTGCTGTATAGGGCTCTTAACATGTTACATGACTACAAAATAGTGGCATGTGTCAATTCAAGTCAAACATATTTTTGATTGTGGAAGTTGTTTTATATTTTACTACGTATATTGCTGTGTATGGTAATGGATATTAAATTTTTTGTATGATAATGGATGTGGGATATTTGGTGGTACTGGTTGGCAACATGAACAGTGTCAATAACAGTAAAACCCCAGTGGTCACACAGCCATCATTACAGCATGTTCGAGACATAACAGTTTGGCAATGAGGTTAAAACAGTGAGGTTATTTTGTGAGCATGGATATAGCACTAATTGGAGCAATAGGCAAGTTCGTACCTGAGAAAGAGTAGTTCTGCTTCATCGTAAAGAACATCTAGGAGGATGTGGCCAAGTGGGCGATGTTTACACAGTGTGTGGCACCAACTTGTATGGGCTAGTGACTTTGTTATTGTGAACACAATTTTGGTATCTTTGACAGACATGTGCACTAAATTAACAAATCATTTTCACCCTAAGCCTAGTAAAATCATTAAAATTTTCACATTTCTGATGCATGATCAGAAAGAAAGGAAAACAATTTCAGTGTACGTTGCAGAGCTCTGAATGCAATTTTCCAGACGTTGACTGAATGCTATGTGACAGGATCATTTGTAAGGGTGAGGGATAGATCCATGAAACAGGCTCTTCTCGTTAAAGAGAAACTAACCCTAAAAGAAGCTGTGAACATTGCAATGGCAATAGAAAGGATGGCATGGAATATGACAGACTTGTGAGGTAATACAGTCGTGGAAGAGAGCATACACAGAGTGAACAATGGAGTTGTAAGATTTGGAAATGTGGCTGGCTCGATAAGGTTACACTGCGTATCCCTGGAAGAGCAAACGAAGGCGATAAAAGATGCCAAACATAATCAGTTTTGTTGGCGCTGCTATGGGTAACATGCATTAGATAAATGTTGGCATATTAACACCGTATTGTGTATCGGTGTGGTCGCAGAAAGGCGATCAGTGGGTGCTGGGTAATCAACAAGTCACCAAAAAGAGGTGGATTGCAGCAGCAACTAAGGTGTCCCAGGAATCCGATGACTTGAGTTAAGTGTGTCTTAACACTTACCCAACACCTTTGCTAAACTCCTGGATTCAGGAAGGATTGCTCTGCCCCTGGGCATAGCTGGGAGTCAATCAGATGGGAGTATTTTAAAGGCCTGGTGGGAGTGCGAACAATGTGGTATAGACATTTAGCTACCTACTTTGAGGAGGGGGGGTTCTATTATTGATCTTTGAGAGAACTGTGCAATGGGAGTGCATGACTGGATTTATTTACTTGGACATACTCCATTGCGAAATAAATGACTGTCAAAAGAAAAAGTAAAATAATACAAGAAAACATAAATAAGCAGAGTATGCTTTAGTCATCAGGATACATACATAACATGAAATTCCAAAACTGGAATCTGGTCAGACAAAACAAGGAACAAACAGAAAATAAATTAAATAACAAAAATATAAAAATAGCTAAGTTCACATGCCACACAACGATGAGACGAAACAAAAACACAAACAGAAATACAGCAAACAACACAATGATGAGACTAAACAAAAAACAAAGATGTTGGACACAAACTGAAAAAACAACAAAACGACACAAATGATGAGACAAAACAAAACACAGTAGTTTTCCAAACAGTCAGTATTAACAATGTTTCGGGAACTGGAATCTGTTCCCGTCATCAGGTAGACACACAGGGTTCAGGAACACGAGTGCGACTGATGAGGAGACTGGAAAAACCATGGGTTTATATAGGGTAAAGCCCCTTATTGTGCTCAGCCAATGGGAAATGAGCTGTCTCCTGATTGGTCGTGCAGCATGTATTGGCTCTGATTGGTTGTGGTGGGTTCAGTGTTTGTTTTTATTTTGTGCTGTAGATTTGTTTCTCTTTTAATCAATGGGATCCACATATTTTTTAATTCAATGCTCTGTTGACTGAAAATATTGTTATTGTTAATAATAAAGGTTGATTCTTTTATTTTTCTTTTAATTTGGTCAGTTTCCTGTGTAAGTGGTTTAGAGTCTTCCCAAAGGATTTTGTGGCTATTTTCCCATGCATGTTCGGCCAGTCTAGATTTTTGGCTTTCGCCTATTTTGCAATTGTTTTTATGTTCTTTTATACGGGTTGATAGAGCTCTGCCAGTTTCACCAATGTACATATGGCCGCATTCACAGGGTATCTGATATACACAGTTGTGTGTTTGTAGTTCTTCTGTGGCTGGTTTCACCCTGGTAACCATACTTTTAATGGTTGCTTTAGATCGGAATGCTGTTTGAAGTCTGTATTTGTTTCCTAGACGTCTTATTTTTTCAGAAAGGCCTCGAACATACGGAATAACTAGTGTTCCTGATGGTTTTTCTGTTTCTGTGGGCTTAAGTGTTCTATTAGGTTTCATGTGCTGTTTGATGGTGCTTGTTGGGTAACCATTGGCTGTGAGTTATTTTCTTATTTGGTTGTGTTCTTCAGCTATGGATTTCTTGTTGGAACAAATAATCTCAGCTCGGTTGGTTCCATCAGGAACCCTAGTTATTCCGTATGTTCGAGGCCTTTCTGAAAAAATAAGACGTGGAGGAAACAAATACAGACTTCAAACAGCATTCCGATCTAAAGCAACCATTAAAAGTATGGTTACCAGGGTGAAACCAGCCACAGAAGAACTACAAACACACAACTGTGTATATCAGATACCCTGCGAATGCGGCCATATGTACATTGGTGAAACTGGCAGAGCTCTATCAACCCGTATAAAAGAACATAAAAACAATTGCAAAAAAGGCGAAACCCAAAAATCTAGACTGGCCGAACATGCATGGGAAAATAGCCACAAAATCCTTTGGGAAGACTCTAAACCACTTACACAGGAAACTGACAAAATTAAAAGAAAAATAAAAGAATCGGCCTTTATTATTAGCAATAACAATATTTTCAGTCAACAGAGCATTGAATTAAAAAATATGTGGATCCCATTGATTAAAACAGAAACAAATTTACAACACAAAATAAAAACAAACACTCAACCCACTACAACCAATCAGAGCCAATACATGCTGCATGACCAATCAGGAGACAGCTCATTTCCCATTGGCTGAGCACAATAAGGGGCTTTACCCTATATAAACCCATGGTTTTTCCAGTCTCCTCATCAGTCGCACTCGTGTTCCTGAACCCTGTGTGTCTACCTGATGACGGGAACAGATTCCAGTTCCCGAAACGTTGTTAATACTGACTGTTTGGAAAACTACTGTGTTTTGTTTTGTCTCATCTTTTGTGTCGTTTGTTGTTTTTTCAGTTTGTATCCGACATCTTTTGTTTTTTGTTTAGTCTAATCGTTGTGTTGTTTGCTGTATTTCTGTTTGTGTTTTTGTTTCGTCTCATCGTTGTGTGGCATGTGAACTTAGCTATTTTTATATTTTTGTTATTTAATTTATTTTCTGTTTGTTCCTTGTTTTATCTGACCAGATTCCAGTTTTGGAATTTCATGTTGTGTATGTATCCTGATGACTAAAGCATACTCTGCTTATTTATGTTTTCTTGTCTTATTTTTAGTTTTCTTTTGACAGTCATTTATTTCGCAATGGAGTATGTGCAAGTAAATTAATCCGGTTCTATTATTAGTGGGCAAACTTACAAGTCCTTGTGGCCTCAGAAACCTCCACCGATGAAGAAAAATGTGTTATGCACCTTTTCCAGTGAATATCTACAGATTTTTGGGTTATGGTAGTTATTGTACAACTGAAGGGGTATGCATCAGTTTTGCTAGAATTGGCTAAGGTGCAAAGGCTAAATTTTCTGGAGCATGTTTGATTTTTATCTCTGGGAATTAAATTGGTGGGCGTGAATAAGGTTAGGGAAGATATTAATAAGGTTAGGGAAGATATGAATAAGGTTAGGGAAGATATGTCAGAATGGATTGTTTTGGAATTGTTGCATGTTACAAGGTAATAAGCTATGGAAATATGTAAGGCCACAAGTAACAATCAAAGTTCTACCTGACTGTAACCCTGTGTTTAAGAATACCCGGTGAGTACTATTTGCTGCACTGCGAGACAAGGTCAGCCAGGAAATGGAGAAAATAGTGCAGCGGGAGGTTTATGAATCGGTGAACTTTTTGGATCGGGCAACACCAGTCATACCCATCTGGAAGAACGATAGAACCATCCGATTTTGCAGGAATTACTGTAAATACTATAAAAGGGTTGTCTAAGGTTAAGACTTGCCAATTGGATTCAGTAGTGGTCAAGCCATATTTCAGCAGTTAATGGAGACCTTGCTCACTGCCGTACCAATTAATGATATTGACAGGTGGGGACGAAAAACATTGAAGTTGTGTCCGTCAAGTCTTTGAACGATTGTAGCGTGCTGCCAGCGCTTAGGCTGAAAATTGCAAAATATGTCTTGGGGAGTGGATTCAGTGGATTTCTTAGGACATAGAATTGACAAGGCAGGTAACCATCCACTTTCTAGTAAGGTTGAAGACGTTGATGACTGATGAGGCATCAGAACCTACTTCCAAAAAGGAGCTCCAGTCATTTTTAAGTCTCTGGAACTGCAATGAAAGGTTTTTCCATCCCAAGGCAGCAGTATTAGAGCACCTTCACAGATTTCTGGATGGAAACACTCAGTGGTGCTTGACATATGTGCACTGCAAGGCATTCAAGAATGTCAAGCAGGTGAAGCAGCTTCTACAAAAAGATCTGGTCATTGCACTCTATGACCTAACTAAACCCTTAGTTTTAACTTGCGATGTCTTGGAGTATGGGGTAGGAGTTATGTTGACCCACAACCTGGGTAATGATACACAACCTTCAAACGCATTTGGGTTTACGACTCTTTCAAAAGAGGAAGCGAAACAACACATAGGAAGAAATTGAGGCCTGGCTGTGGTTTTTGGTGTGTAATAATTTAAACAGTACAGTCTTTTGGACAGACAGTTCATGATAGTGACCTATTATAAGCCACTCTTGCTTCTCCTCCATCCCAATCAGTCCATTCCAGATTAAATATCACCATGATTGCTGCGGGGGAGTCTAATGTTAGGAATGTATGATTTTGAATTGAGAGTTCATGTCAGGATCCCAGATACAGCATGCTGTTGTCCTTAGAAAATTGCAGCTCCTGTCACCCGCATTCACAGTAACAGGGTCAAGAAAAGGGACAAATTACTGTAAAATACTTTGGGACATATACAAAGTGGATGGTTTGACCATGTGGCAGAGGAAGTGCAGCTCTATGTTCGATGGATGTAGGAATGTTCTCTACACAAGGAATGTTTGTTGTGGGTACTGAGAGTTGTCATCCCACCACAATTATGTGCAGTAGTGATGAACATGCTTCATGCAAACCGTGTGGGGATGGTACATATGAAAATATGAAAACATTGGTTAGAAGTTACTACTGGTGGCCAAAACTGAATGCAGCATTTTAACAGATGGTGAAGGAATGCAACAGTTGTCAACAGTGCCAAAAATAATACACTCAAGGTGAAAAAAGTTGCCTGGCCAAAATTTGACAAACCTTTGGTCCTGTTCGCACATGAATTTTGGTGGGCCATTTCAAGAAGCCAATTTTCTAATTTTTGTATGTTCCTATTATAAATGGTCAGAGGCCAAAGGAGTTGGTAATATGTCATCCACAGCAATTATTAAAAAACTAAGATAAATGTTCAGTTGTCATGGGAAGCCCAGCCCATCATAGTGATAGCATAAATTATGTTGGGACTGCCATTAAATCCCAAGAGATTGGGTATTTCAATAGAAATATATCCTTCGAGTAATGGGTTAGCAGATAGGACAATGCAAACGGTTACGCAGAAACTTCATAAACTTGCTGTAGGTTACCTGCAAACTGAATTGACATAAATGATGTTGGCCTGTCGTACGATGCCAAGAAAAGTGGAAAAATAACACTGGGAAAACTCCTGCAGAGTTGTTGACGGGGCAATTGTTATTGACAGCTCTGACAAAAAGCTGTGGATGTACATTCCTGAGAAATCAGGTAGACGATGCTGTGATAACACAAGTCTGACATATCAGAGCAGGTGAGGCAGTGTGGTTGCCAAACCATGTGTGTTGCCCCAAGTGGATACAAGGCTGGATCATAGGTGAAGGAGGACTGTCAATATATCGGATCAGAAATTAGTGGAAAGGGGGGGAGGGGGCTCACACAGAAGGCATGTAGATAAATTACGTAACAAACTCGGGAACTGGACACGAGATAGATTTCGAAGTAAGCAGTCCCCAACAGGGAGCAGATATATTTTAGGCAGTCACATCAGTTTGGGTTCAGTATTATTCCCAGCAGTGAAAATACACATTTGTACAGCAGCAGTAGATGACTAACATCAGCAGCTAAAGATTCTGGATCTCGAAACAGCTCAGTGGGCTCAAGAGGATCTTCTCAATTCAGGGGCTTTCCTTCCAGTCATACTCAAAGCAGGATATCAAGGAGACATTGAGTGTCACCAAAGAAGTTGGAAGATTTTGTTACAAATTAAAGGGAGGAAGTGTTGTGTGTGGTAATGGATAGTGGGATATTTGGCGATGACCGTTGGCAAGATGAACAGTGCCATGTAAAGTAAAATCCCAGTAGCCAAGCAGCCACCATGACAGGGTGTTCAAGGCAACACATATTTTACATACATATGTGTATTATGGCATAACCGATGACTGCAGTTGATATTTTGTATTTCATTGTTACAGTAAATTGTTTGATACTTTCCTGTTCCGAAATACTATATCAACTTGTTTCTAATGCAGTTTGGCAAAAAATATAAGGTCACTGATATACTGCATGTGCAACAATGACTTTTCATATATTCTTTTCCATTCTTTATCCTACCGCCTGTAAGAAACCTTTCTTTTTGAGTTATGTGTTATGCCTACTTCAGTTAGCACAGAGGATGTATGTGGCTGTCAGCTTACTATGCAGGTAAGATTATTGTTGTGGCCATTGTTGTGTTTATTACATAAACATTAATCCATTTTTTTTTTTATCATTACCTGCCACAGCTCACATATGTCACTTTTCTGTTTAAAATGTATTGCTCAAAAATTCTGCATAAACTGGTTTTGGATGCAAGTGTTTGGGCCTAGATTGCAAGTACGATTGACTGAATGTACACACCATATGAGATGGCAACACACACTGTACTATACCACATACATTCAAATTGAAACCCAGAGCAGACAGTTAGAAGCTGTTTAACAAACCTGCACTGTATTCAGGTTATGCATTTAACATATCTATAAATATATTCAGTAAATTAAACAGGCATGCAAATTTCCATCCAGTTTTATGCATATAGTAGTATTTTGAATAAAATAGCCTAATATGTATAAGATACTGTAAATTGTTAATAACAGTGTCACTAATCTTGAAAATTGGATATTGCTGTAATTTCAGTAACATTAGTGTACGTTTTAATATGGCTGTACTTTTCTAACAAGACTGGATATGAAATGTCTAAACTATCTTATATTAAAGTAATTACGATCTACTGTAGCTTAGTATATTTTAAAGTGAATCTTTGTTGCTTGTGTTTTCAGCTACCCCTCAGGATACATGTTGCACTCTATACTGCCAGATTATTTCAACTATGCTGGCATTCAGCGCTCTGTCCACTTGTATGCTGTACCACAGACATATGTCAATGACATAACTATAGGCACCTCCTTCATAAACACTACAGGTACATATATCATGTGGACTAAAGTCATTAGTTTGCTGTTATTTTTGCATTTTTTAGAAGTAACTCCTAGTTATTGATCACAAGAATTTTACATAAAGGAAAAAATTGGCAAGGTGTCTTTTGTTTTATGAGAAGGTGGTGGGGTGATAATGGCTGTATACATTACTTCTCCCAACCTGTATTAAAGTTTTGTTAATTGGCTTGTGTATTTATGCATAGAAAGCTGAAAATTATTTCAGACATTAGACAATCATGGTTTTAATGAATTTGGTACATGAATGCTGTAATAAAACATTTAAAGTGGAATTTAGAGAAATAAGTATTCAAGTATTCTGAATACATTCTTTCTCATTGGTCCTTGTCAAACTGATTGTGTAGAAATTTCCATGTTTGTTAATGTATTATTTAATTTACTTTGTTTAATTTTTTAAATCATGAAGTAGGCAAAAAATGTTGTAGATAAAGGAAATATTAAAGTGGTATACTTGAGACAAGGGTAGTTTAACAGCCTTTTCTGAAAGGGAAAAGGTGACGCTGTCTGGCGTTGCCCTCTAAGCTCTTATTGACCTTGTCTTCCGCCATTTTGTATTGCCTGATACATCACATAGCCTTCCCAACATCTTCTCTGGCCATGTACACATGGCCACAGGAGCCATCCAGGACATGTGTAAATAGTGTAAATAGTTCGTGTGTTTAAATCCGTGTGTATTTATAACTGTGTCAATTTCTAAATAGTGAACAGTGTGAATAATTTCTTACAATATTTAATCTCACAGTGCATTCTTAATTTCACATATCCATTTTGTGATCGCTTGCACAATTTCTGTTTTTTACTACAGTTCAGTGCAACCACACGAGTTGCTGTGACATATGCAGTATAAATATTAGCTATAGTAAATGCATTAACTGTAAATTTAACTTATTTTAAAAGTCACAGAAATGTATTTTAACCACTAAAAATGTATTTGTTATGCTATATTATGTGTTTTAAGAATATTTGTAATATTTTACCATATTTTTTAAAAGCCCCGACGTAATTTATTTAATATGACATGGCGATTCTATGCAGAGAACGAGTCACTAATTACAAATATTAAATGGTTTTATCCAGAATTGTAATTACAGTTAATGTAATACTTTTTAATGGCTGATTGTTATTTTATTGATATGTATTTAAGTAATAATTTCACTATATTTTTGTTTACTTGTGATATATAACACATTTTCACTATCTTAATTAAGGATTAAAGATTATGAATTTATAGTCCTTAATTGTATGTTTGCTACAGGGACTTTTTGGTGGCCTCTTCAAACTAATGGTGACTGATTAATTTTATGCCCTAAGAAATTGTTTAAATTTGGGCCCATCATAAGTATAGGATTTGAGATAGTGCCACAAAAAGCTAGTAAATATTGTAGGCTCGCCGACCATGAAAGAAGAGGGTCGAGCGATAGGAACTACAATCGTAATTTAATAGTGAACATCAAGAAAGAAGAGGACGCGTTATAAGCCATTTTGGCCAGCTAAGATCATAAGTGTTTTAAAGATGATTAAGTTGAACTTTTCCAGAACTTGAACTATTTATTTCTTGATTTGGATGTTTTTAAAGGATAACTATATACCTGTACCCAGAAGTCCTGGGAGAATTAGTCTTTATATTTGAGAAGCCGAGTAATTATTTGAGACATTTAATTTGAACTGTTATTTGAACCCTGAGGATAAATTTTAATAATTTGGAGTGCTACTATTTTATTGGTAATAAATCATTTTATCTTCAGAACACGATTTTCAAAACTGTGTGATTTTGAATGCTGTGTTTTTATTTTAAATTTCAGTCAGGTTCCTCTTGTGATATCAAACCTTTTTCTGATGGTAAAATACATAATTTCTGAACTCATGTTTCAATTGTCGTGTGTGTTCTGTTAATGTGTATGTTCAGGTGTTATTCTCTACGCACCTACACTACCTTGAAACTTAAATACCTAATCATTTTATTAAATATATTTCTTCTGCACAGTACACTTTATACACAGTAAGTATACTATCACTACTGTATTTAAGTTTTCGTCGTCTTTCTTCTTTCTTTTATTCGTTACATTGCAAATAACGACACTCTCATATATTCATCTATGGTGCACAGCCTAGCAAAGATAAAGTGATCCTAAATTACCACAGAAGGGGGTAAATAAACATTCTTCTCATTATTATTTTTCCTAATTCGTGTTTGTATTTCATAGCATCATATTTGATGTATATTCTTTAATTAATTTAATACTTTTTTAATGCTTTTAAAGATTCAATGAGTAATGTGTCATTGTTTATAGGAAACTGCACTTAAATGAAATGTATAGACTCGACAATATAATGTTTGAGATTTGTCAGGCAAATCAAGGAATTCTACCCCACTTTACCCAGTGGGGAATAAATGACTGAAACTCTATGCTTGAGTTTAATTCCTTCACTTCTCTTCTTTCGCCTTCCTGGTGCCTGCTCCTCCTTGGAGGTAGCGGTCCAGACCTGCCCTGGTGCTCGCTCCATTTTGATGGTAGCGGCCCACTGTCCCATCCTGGTGCTCGCTCCTTTAACAAGGTAGCAGCCCAGTCCTGCCCTGGTGCTCGCTCCATTTCAATGGTAACAGCTCATTCCACTCCCTCCATCTGGAGAATCCATTCATATCCTGTGCGATACAGAAGTTGTACATATGGTGTACTGGGTGACAGACAGCCAATTCCAACCACTTTCAACAGGTGTTGTGGCATGGACCAGCCCATAATAGGTTCTAACAATCATTCTCTCCAGACAGCGGCACACAGGGTACAGCCCGGTGGTCGACCCCGACCCTGACGTTTCAAGAGTCTCGTGCTGGTCCGAGAATAACCGGAATTGGCCAGCTGGTGCCCACCCTAATTCTCAGAATCACCGCTCCGACAAACCCTGTGACGACTGCATGTGTCAATTGGTGCTGCAACTAGTGAGGCTGAACACTACCGTGTTAACTTCGAAAGATCGGGCGATCATACTGCCATCGGCCGCCGTGGCAACACGCAAGTGTTGTGGACCGACGTCCCCGTGAAGATCTCTGTGCAACCATGCCATATCGAGCCACCATGGACCACTGGTCAATGGACAGGTATGCCACCTGCAGAAAGGTTAGAAACACAGATCCTTTCGCGAAGTATAATTTGTCGGCGAATATTTGCCATTGCTTACCTACACTTAGCCTTGCTATACCCACACCGACATGGCAACACATGGGAACTCAAACAAGTGCAAGAACATCAGACTAACCACCAGCAAAGCAAGGGTTTAGAGATAGACCTAACTTGCTGTGTACGCTGCGATAAGCATTTCCCGACTACGTCATTGTGTATGGCCGAGAAAATGGCAGCACGCACAGGAAACTTAATATACCGGCAATTCAGTATTAATCATAATTATGTAACGCCACCTCTCAAGTCAACATGTACATTGCAGCAAATTAACCCAGTCGCATCTTCTACCACACTTCCTGTAGCGACACCAGCAAGGTTTCAGACACTTCCGAACTTTGCGGGACATCGTACAGTGTATCCCCGGGCATTTATTGAAGATGGCGTACAGCAATTAACACAAAATAATGTACCAGTAGCAGAATGGCCCAGCATTGTTGGTGCTCAACTGACAGAAGATGTTCGTGCAGGATGGAAAACAAGAACAGATTACCAGATGACATGGGTTCAGTTCATGGAAAAATTTGGTACGCGAGCAAGCTTACTACTTTACATGCACAGCCAACAACACTTAATGAGAACAACTATCATCTTGTGATACAGGAGCCATGCAAAGCTGGACAAAAGGGGGCTGGGTCAAGAAACCCCCAGACCTTTTGCGTCACATTGCAGATACCTCCACCTTGTCTGAGCTTCTTCAAGCAACCAGCTCTCACAACCACTGTGACGAAACCAGTTACCGGGTGATCGTACTGCCATTGGCCTCCGTGGCAATCGCGAGCGGTAAGGACTGACGTCCCCATGAAGATGTTCGTGCTCCCAAGTCGCGCAACAATGCTATGTGGGATCACCATGGACTACTGTGCAGTGAACTGGTGTACCATCCACAGGAAGACAAGAAACAGACATCTCTTCACTAAGTACGATTTACCAACAAATATTTTCTATTTGCCTACATATGACCATTCTTGCCACACCCACACCAACAGAGTGGCCTAACCTAACTGTGCACATGCACGAATATCAACCTAAACCTCACAAGTATTGCCACACATAAACATCGCATGTTTCCAATTTTCAGTACATCTCTCTTATGCCAATTCATATATTATCATCATTTATTCTTTAAATTTTTTTCTTTCATTGCATCTTGCTGTTCATGCAAATATTTCTACAAGTGTCAACTTTTTCTCTGTATTGTCATGTCTTAAGTCGGACGCATTAACCATCTTATATTTCATCATTCAAGCCATTCGCAGGAGAGTTGATCGGAGGGACGCAAACCCCCCTCTGAGGCGTCATTGGAGAGCTGATCGATGGGTCACAAATCCCTCCTCTCCCTTATGCACTGAGAGCTAATCGGAGGGCTGTTGCCCCCCCTTACCATGTGGCTCATCATCGGGCATGGATGGAACAGCCCACAGCCGGCTTCTCATCCTCCACCATGACCCAACACCTCATCAACAATGCAATGACTTTGACATTCACTTACTGCCAATCGAGACAAGCACACAGATCCAGCTACAGTTTCTCAAAAGCAGACTGTCCACCTCCGACACCCGGCGAAATTTCAGCCACCAGGGATCAAAGGGGAGTCTACAAAGAGGAGCTCAAGAACAACAAGCAAGGACACATGGAAGCGACGAACCTAATGTCGTCACCATAGAACCCGGCAGCGTTGCAGCCATCAGGGACTGAGGTACGGCAGAAGAAGTCACGACCAGCGTGCTCCAGTCATCACACTACTGCAGAACATGCAAATTTCAAGCTACCTACGCCCGTGCAAGTCGACAAATCGGATGTCGTCGTCACGGAGCCCGGCAGCGGTGAAGCCATCAGGGACTGAGGCACGACAGAAGAAGGCCCAACCAGTGTGAACACGAGATTTTCCAATACCACAAAGCATGAATAGTGAGCTATCAACACACATGGAAGTTGACAAAACGGATGTCGTCATCTAGGAACCTGGCACCAGCCACCAGGGACCAAGGCACTTCTGAAGATGTCACTACCAGAGGGTGCTCGAGAACTTCAAAAGTTCATCACAAACAAGACAGCAGCGACAGTCACCTCCACTTGCACACCGGCCACTACGATGCTCGGCATCAACATGCCCACCCGAGCACATCAGGTGCGCCAGGAGCTTTGAGTGGGGTGGCCCAATGTCCAATACCTCCTTCAGCAGCTGCGGACACAAGCCGAACCACTGTGGAATGGACTCCTCTGACCACCAACCCGACGCTCCTCAACGGACCGGCGGCGGACATTGAGGATGTCTGGGGACACAGCATGCCGAGAGACACTTCACATCTTGCAGTCCCACTTCTGCCTGTGCGGGTGCCAGGCACACAGGCGCAGACTGTCACATCAAGACGATGAGAAGGGAACAGGTATCTGCACAGCGAGAACAAGACTTCACTACTTCTGCCAGCAACAACAGTCCTAAGGGCTGGACCATCACCAAGCGATATTGTGTGGCAAACTGCCACCTTCAATGATGCCACCGGCATCCCGACTCTACGACCTCAGCGGCGGCAGCGTACACCTCCAGTGGGCTGCTGCCCGGCCTGCAGTCTTCCAAAACTACGTCTCCTACCGAGAGCACAACACAGGTGTGTTGGTGCACTTGGCCACCAATACCAGTTGTGACTGTGCCCACGACGGACACTACAGTGTTGTGTGTCACCGACCCACAAATGTGAGGTCAAAAGAGCTCCCAAAAGGAGGGGGATGTGCCATCCACCAGCCCTCTACATAATTCAAAAGCAGGCTAACCAATCACATTTACCCCATCCATGGCAGTTACAGTTGTGCTACTAAAAACTTATTGTACCAACTACAGTGTGAACACTGTGATGCTTAATATATTGGCCTCACCACCAACACTCTCAGACAGAGAATGAATGGCCACAGAGCAGACACCAGACAAGCCATAGCAGGCGAAGACACCAACCCACAGGAAAAACCAGTTGTTGCTCATGCAGCCCACCATAACAAGGGCTTTGACTCATTCTACAGCACTAGAGTGGTAAGGGTCCTGCCTCCTAGCCTTCTACAAGCAATAGCTCTGAATTCAAACGATGGGAACTAGCTAATCAGTACATTACTAAATCCAGGCAACCACCAGGTCTCAATATAAGGTAACATCCCCAGTCAGTCAGCTTCCCAGAACCATTTCACTCACATCTCCTCATAAACCCCTACACGTCCTCTTCTACATGACGCTTTCAAATCTCCTGCCTCATATCAGTTCTACTATTAGCCACTAGGCGCATCAGCATCTGCAGCCACACCGTAGTCAGCCATGTCTCTTCGCCCGAAGAAGCTGCTCTAAGCAGCAAAATGTCGCGATACACACTTCCACGATTATGTGTCGTCCTATATTTTTGCGTGTATTTGTCAAGTACCAAAATGTAAGTACATTACTTGGGCTTCTGTCTTTTGTACATACATTCAAATAACTGTATGTTATTTACAGAAATTGGGCAGTAAACTGTGAATAACTTACGAATAAAAGTGGTGTAAGTGCCGCAGTGGACCCAACCTGGTGGCTATTTGTGGCTTTCTTCCCCGAGAAAACAGTAGACAAGAAGCAGACAAAATCTTTTCAAGAAACAGCCACAAAGACTGAGTTAGAAACACATACTCATTCCAGAAGAGAAAGTAATCATTAGCACATTTTTCCACATTTCCCTCTAAGCTTCAGTGATTTTTAACTAGTATGTATTTGTAATGTGGAACTTCAAAATGTTAATCATGTAATTTTATGTGAGAAAATTAGGAATATGCTGTGTTAAAAGTTTGTGTGAGAATCTAGTTGATACATTTTCAGATAGTACTGTCTTAATTTGAGTGATTTTGAGAGGCAAGGCTTGAAACAGTGTTTTCAAAAATGTGTTATTAAGAAAAATTGCTAGGTCCTTATATTATGTTGACATGGTACATCACAGTTCATGCCTGCTTCAAGTACTACTAACACAATTTATAAAAATGAGGTGTCCATACTTCGTTAAACTTACACTGCTCATGTTGATATTGGTCGTCATTGTACTCTGTCTTCGACATTTCCCAAATCAATCAGGAAAATATAGAACCTTGCCTCTTATTACTGTTCATGTTGTTAACTATAACTAAAATCGCTTGTACCCGCAACCACATACACTGGCTCAAACATGAATGAGGTGGAATTTTCAAATGTTTGGGTGCAAGGGCACACGTGTAATAGTGATGTTGCTAGTAGGCCAGCCAACCCTGACCCTTTCTGGGAATTCCTCAAGGTCATTATTACACAACTGACTTTCACTTCCGATCATTTTAGCTTAGACTTTCTTTAGTGCATTGGCTTTCTCTTTCTTTTTTGTACATAATGCTCCTAGCTGTCGGGGAGGGAGGTATCACACTCTTCACCACACCTGTTAAACCATCCTTGTTTTGAGGTTATAAGATTCATTAATTCGTGTTCAGTGACATATTTTCTTGATAAAGGAAATACAATGCATTAAGGCTCGGTTTCAGTCGCCATATTGAATTTTATAATTTTTTGCCTTTTTTTGAATTCTGAGAAGAAAATGGTTAAATATGCGATTATACTTCAAATTCTATTTACATTTCGCTACAGTACAGACCTTGCGATTTAGCTATTAACTTATAATAATGCCGCAATTTGTCTGGTAAATTATGGATATAAAAGAATTTGCCATACAAATTACGGCGTAATTATAAGTTAACGGCCAAATTGCAAGGCCTGTACTGTAGCGAAATGTAAATAGAATTTGAAGTATAATCGCATATTTAACATTTTTCAGAATTCCAAAAAAAGCAAAAAATAATATAATTCAATATGGCAACTGAAACCGAGCCTCAAGGCCACAGATTCCTATTTATGCTGTTTTTGTAAGTTTATTTATTTATTTTTTAATCCAGAAAGGGCGCAGATATCGCAAAACCGTTGCATAGAAAAGTTGGAAATTGTTTGTACTATATTGCCTAATTTTTTAAAAATATAAGTTTTTTATAATTGTGTCTAATTATCAACTTAATAAAATTTTCTTAATGTCAATAACTAACCAAAATTATTGGAACAAATCATTCTACATAGTGCAAACAATTTCCAACATTTTTATGTAACGGTTTTGTGATTGCTGCCCGTGAGTAAAGAGAGAAATGTAGTGAGGTGGTGGGAAGGAACTAGTTCCTGTGGAGCAGGTCCATCAGTCTAAATTAAGACTAGGTCGGAGTACATATGTTATCATGTATTTATTCACCCAAATCAAACACATTGTCTGCCTCCTGTATGTGAGTAGCCCAAAGAACATGTCTAAACAATAGCATCATGACAAGAGTATCTCTGAGCAGACTGATTACGTTCAAGCTTTAGGTTGGAGACGCAGAACACAGAAGGATAATAGAGATGTCACTTTCATGATAAGCAGACTTCTTTATTTAACAGTCATTTTCCGGTATGGGGGGTGGAGGGGATAGTCCCAAAACCAGAATCAGCTGCAAACGAAATTCATTGGTAATAACCACTGAATAATGTATTCAAATAATTAGTTAATTTTTTGCGGGAAGGTGTGGACTTATAATGTGTTATTTTACAGACTTTATTGCAAATGTTTTCTTTTGATTCAGAATTTTTTTGTAAGGAATCAGCATTTTCAGTTGTGTGGTGGGCTAAGTGGAGATTAGTAATTAACACTGCAAAAGAGTGTAGTACAATATTTCACAGTTAGCAAACCACACGGGAAAATGTCACAAAGTTGTGACAATGCCATTTAAAGAATTTCTTGATGAGTAAAATTAGTTTAAGTCAAAAGCCATTTCGTATTATATATACCACGTTTCTCACACATTAAATTAAAAGTATTTTTTAGTCGACCACAATTGCCATTCCAAAAGCTCTTAAGTCACAGTATACAGTACTGTGCACATATGTACGTATGCACACACGTACACACACACACATACATGCACACGTGCTCGCACACATGCACACACACACATACATGCACACACACACACTGTCTCTCACACTCACACTCTCTCACACTCACACTTCACTCACTTTCTCACTCTTTTCCTCTTTCAAAAAAGAATGAAAGTTATAAACACAACATTCGTTAGCCTCAAACAGCAAGTCAAGCCATATTTGCCATTTTGGCCCAGTTATCTTTTCAGACGTATTTCATCACATTCGTAAACTATTAGGTGCACCTTTTTATACAACTTAAAATGCATAAATTACATATTAAACTTAAGGAAAATGGTTTGAGATGCCAAACCGTAATAAACTCTGACAAAGCAATGTTATGAACAAAAAAGTTGATTTAGTAGTAGTAAATGTTTAAGGTTGGCATTGATACTGGGACTAACTAAAAATAAGAAATTGTATCGCCTGTCTAGTGTCGGCTCCCTGGGGGCGGGTGCAGATGCTGTAAGGGGAGGATTCGAATGAACTGACCAGTGAGTTGGGGGTTTCAGGTGCTTACATAGAGCCCACTCTCTCATAGACCCCATGCTTATATAAAGCCTACGTTTGTGTAGAGTCTATGCAGACGAACAGGGGGAAGACTTGTCTGGAGCAGATGGAAGTGGGAGTTGCTGGTCTTTCAATGTGGTGGGATACTCACCATCTGTTGGTGGCAGGGAAACACAGGGAAACCTTCCTTGCACAGCAGGTCCATTTGCTAACGACCTGAGCACGATATTGAGAATTACATACTTCCCATGCATCAGCCTTACAAATGGCAGTATTTTTATGTCCTTTGGATGGGACAGTGAAGTTTACTGTGCGTCCTGGGAGAGGTTAGCTAATCCAAGGCTGGACCACAGTTCTGAAGCAGAGGCAGTGACAGAGATAATGGTGATGCAGTGGTGCATCAGTTTGAACTGCTTCATTATGATAAAATTAATCGACACACTCCAACTGCCCCTCTCACCATTTATATTATAAAATTCACTCTAATTTGATCATAACATTTTGATGTTACATATGAAAAGGGTAAAAAATGGCAGTTAGGAACTGTTAGAAGGAGAACATTTTACCCAAGCTTGATTTGTTGGTGCAGGGATGGTGCAGTACAATGTGAAGTACGGTGCTAAGAGTGATGCTGCAGGAATTCTCTGCACCGTGGTAGTTGAGGACAGAGAAGGAGTGGAAGTCAACAGAAGTAGTGGTTTTACTGGGATTGTATTTATCCCAGATGTCAAGCTGTGGTGGGCTCGTCATATGGACCCTTACCCAGGATACCTCTACACGCTAAGGGTTAGTGTTTGCAATACAATTACATCTGGCAGTATGTAAAAAAATGCATTTTAGTTATTCTAACTGTACATTTATCACCATTGTTTACATGACTTTTAGGTTTTGTCATTTTCACGGAGAGTATAATTGAGCGTTTGGAAAATTTTCTGTGTAAAATTTTCTACTGTAACATACATAATTTTCCAATTGCACATATAATGGATCATATTAAATGTGTTGCTTTTTACATATTAAAGTTTTAAGATGTACATAAATTAAAATACTCTACCTCTAAGTATGTTACAAACCTTGCATCCAATTTCTTACTACGTATATTTTCAATGAAACAGTAATTTCCAGTAGACGAGAAACTGCTGAAAATTTTGCTATACAGTACAGAAATTAATTTGTTTTTTAAAGATGGATGTGCATGTGGATGCTAGATGTGAAGTACGAAACATAAATTTTTTGTTAAAGTTATTGTGGGAGTTTGTTTAGGTAAGAATCTCCCTTCCCCCTCTAAATTCTTACAGCATCTGGTTTTTTACGTCACGTGTTCTGGCAGTGCAGGTAGTGTGACCCTGGTAGCCAGCTGCGGCACTCAGCCAGTGTCAGCTGTCTTTCCCTCCCCACTCAATTCTTGCATGTTTAAAGAGAGGGGAAGGGAGGAGATGGTGTGCCCATGACATTATCTCCTGTGTCCCTTGTGCTTCATGGCAAGAGGGTATATTAGAAGACACACTGCACTTACTTGCATCCTGATGCGTTAGTCATAATTCAATTACTTATTTAGCTGTCTATTACTCGAGATTGCAACCATCAGCAAGGAATATGGACTCAGAAGCTTAGTGTTTAGTTTTCCGAACTAGGTACTTAACTGTACAATAACGTGCAAGATCTAGCAGTTTTATGCTTAAGTACTTTACACTTTTGAATTAGTAGCATTGATTTGTTGCTTGGTTGCAGGTATTGAGATTAACTATCATAGGACTTTTCAGCAGGAAATTGATTATTGGCATGGCTCAGTTGTCTGAACTGACTTTGTTGTTTAACTTGTCTTAGCATAATCCAGCTGAGGGAAAATTTAGGTTTAAATTGCACAGTCCCTATTGATGAATGGTGAAAGTAATCGTGCTAGGAATGTTGTTGACTTAACAAAGTGCACGATGCCAGGCACATTGTGCTTAAAGCACTCATGGTATCTGTCAAGGACTGGTTACGGGTCAGTAAGGGGAATACAGTATAGGGATGGCTAGGATGAGAGGGGTTCTCATTAGTACAAAAATGAGCAGGAAATTCTGAATCAGCCTGTTTTGTTTTGTTCAGCTGGCTAGTCACATTCCTCATCCCAGATACCTTATTTCCATGTTCGCAAATACATTTATAATTGCTATATATAGTAGAAAGGTTAGTTGACAGGGAGGGAGCATTTAGGTCCCTGACCATCAAAGCTTGAAGAGGTCTGTACTAGATGTCATTGGGCAATGATGGGTGCTGCTAGATATCTAACTGGACACACTGTAGGTTTAGTTCAGGTAACATGCTTGCTAGCTTACCCAGGTGACACTGTCTGACATTTGTCAGCTGGATGTCGCTGTCATCTTCCACTTCCACTTTCTCCTTCCCCATTCTCCTGTGAAAAGTCGGAATGTGGGTACACACCCTGTTACCAGGAAAAGAGTACACCCAGGAGAGCACATACACCTTTCATCCGCATGTTTACTGTAGTATCATTTCCGGATGTCCCATCAACATTCTAAAATATGGCACAGGCATGAGTTGCTCCAAGTGGCCCAACGGGCAAGGAGCCAACAGCAGCTATCAGGTGGTCTGAATTGAACCAAGCAGAGCCTTGTACCCACTTCATAAATACTAATCCACAAAGAATCTGAAGTTTCTTGTTCTGGTCGTGTGTTGGTATGGATAACTGAGGGGTTATTTATCCACCATCTTGTGAACTTGTACACTTTTATCATTGGACATGCAGCTATTACGTATTTTAAGAATTTTCTACTGGTTTCGACAAGGTGGCTGTGATAGAAGTATCGTTTGGTTGTTAACAAAGTTACCTATATCAAGCACAGAGGAAACAATAAAACCTCTGATTTTTTTTCCTTCCTATCTCTGTTGTAATAAATATTTACTGATGGATGTTTTGCTAGCTACTATAGTGTGATGGTACCTGCTATTGCATACATATCATATTAATATTTGATGACGATAAGTCTCACCAGCATCAGAACGTGGACACTTTTGTAGGGCATAATAGTGGGTTGGAAAGCCTCAGTTTGGAAATGACTCGGAAGGTACGTGATCATACTAGTATATTAATAGCAAGTGGCACAATCTTTTTATTACATTGTCCAATTACAGCTCAGAATCGCCTGGTAGCCAACATTAAGCAACCAAGAATTACGAGATACGTCCTGAACCTCGTGTTGGTCACTATTGACCCACCCACCATTACACAGCCTATCTGGGTACTCTCCATGTACATCTTACAGGTTCAAACACTAACAAAAGACTGAGGCGAGCGGAACTCAACTTCACGCCAGCAAGTTGGTGTATGCTTTCTTATCCCCACTACTACTTCCAGGAATTCTTTTAATTTATAAGCACATTTAATAACACAACAAACATGGAAAATTATATGAGTGTAAAATCTAGCACAAACATAATTGTATAGAAATGCCAGTTTAACCAAATCACCTGGCCAGAGTCATTTAAGCCAAAAAAATTAGTTTCGCACTCGGCTGTGTGATGTTTGTCTAGAGATTCGCCATTTTTTCTGGCAAAAAATGCCACATTCCAATCCTATCTGATGCCAGCCTGTCGCGACCATAATGACTTAGCGTGGCCAAAAAGTGTTATAAACCAGGTGATCAATGAAAACTTCTCAGCGTGTCAGAATTAATGAAAACACTACTAAGACAACATTGTAGCAGAATAGCTGACAATTAAAGTGAGACCCGCAACGTAGTTCTACTATCAATTGTAATATTTGGTCGAAATAGCAGATCTCTACGTGCTTGAAAATATATCATATAAATTATTAAATTACTGGAAAAGATGACGATCCTAACTCTGACAGGGTTTTCTCCTATTCCTCAGATTGTTAGTTACATATTGTACACATTACCATTGATTTGCATCAGAAATTGCTGTCACATGGATTCAGTACAGATAGAGAAGTTACATGAATTGATATTACACATCTTTCTTTCTTGCCGATTATGGTTACATGACTGCTTCTTTCTCGAGAATGGTCTTCCAAGGTCACGCAGGGCCAAAGTCTATTCACACACTGTGTTACTTAAAATTTCATGTACCAAAAGAAATAGAGAGAAAAATAGTTAGGTCGTAAAAAATCACACCATTGAAATTTTGAGATTGCCTCGGTATAAAAATTGCATACATAGGACCAGGATTCCTAGGATCCTGATGGTAAGCTGGCAATGGAACTTATTGTGGTAAAAAAATTAACACTTAAACATATTGGAGACTTTTAAAACTTTATTTCCAAAATTTGATGATTACTGTAATAGAAAAAAAGGAAATCCACAAAAAAGTACCAAACTCAGGGTCACAGGTCTGTGAGGCCATCACAATAGTATGCTATGGGCTCACAACTGAGTGTACATTTTTTGGTTATAAAAAATTGACTGTCTGTACTCGTGCTCATTTACTTTTTTTAGGATAAGACTTGGTATTAAAACTGATTGTACATTCGTGAGAAATCACTTAGGGCTGTGGTAAAAAAATTTGTTGGGGTTGAATGTAGTTAGTATTTACCTTTCTGGGATACACTATTATTCTCAACAAATCTTTATATTGATATAAGTTGTTTTTTCATTCAAAGAATAATATTTTTGTGTCAGAGATGGTTAAAAAAGACTAAACAAAAAAAGCACTGTTAACATAATTTATTTGGTTTTTAGGTGTTCAGAGTAGGTTTTCTTTGATTTTACAAGATATTTGATAATTTAAAGTCATTTAAAGAAACTTTGATGCATCTTAAGAACAAGATCAGACTGTATCGTTCTGCTTATTGGTGTTGAAGGAATGAATTAGAAAACTGATACAACTGGAGCTTCTAATTTTGGCCTTAGTTGTAAGCCCATAAGGGGCATATTGAGAGATTTTATGGATAACGCCCCTCTGTTCTCAGTGCTCACGTGTGGGATGGCTGTTTGCCTGCACTACGTAATTAAAATATGTCAGTGGTAGTGTGTGTTTCATGTAGGGTGTCAGACTGGCTGTCAGTCGTGGATCACACATTGCCAACCACAGAGAGCATAGTAGTCGACCCAGACGCCTGAATTTCCAGCCAGCCAGCTGGCCTCACGTGTGCTTTCCTCCTCCCTTAACTGCTAGTATATAAGCAGGAATGTGGCTGCACTGTGGTACTTAATACACTGTGTTCTGTAAAAATGAGACCTTTAGTAGAGATGTAGACATTCAGAGACAGTGACTGTTATAGCAGTTGGAACTACAGCAGTTATTGCAAGGTTGGTGAGTGGGGGAGTTCACCTCCTGGTAGTTTTTGAATGATTCCGGAACAGGATAAGGTCTGCCTTGCTGTTCATGCCCCACTGCCATAGATACTGTTGGCAACTGGCCAGGCAAACCATAGGTACATAACTGTTGAGAGCCCTTTACAGCCAGAAGTGGCTTGGGGACATGGCCCAAAGAACAGAGGAGAGGCAATGGAGGCTATGAGTGGTGCCGCAGCTATGGAAGGTAACCAACACAAAACTACCAAGAATGTAGCGGTCACAGCGATGGCAGGTAGCACCAGGGGATAACAGGGCGGCTTGAGAAGACCTCAGTAGTGGGTTTCATTAATCTGGTAATGTTCATCAGAACTCACACCTTCTGGGACGTGCTAGGCACGTCATAACCATCAAGATAGCCATTTATTGTTTCACTGTCTTCTTTCAGTGGATATTGATTGCTGGCTAAACTGTGGCTGGTAATTTAGTCAGCTAACATTTTTCAAAAAGAATTATGTAATTTTATATGCAGAAGAAATGTGCTATATCTGTTAAATATACTAGCTCAATAGTTACAAGTACATATTCTAATACTGATATTACCAGTTTGTTTACAAACCCTTAGGGGACCTGATATTTTTAACATGTGAAATTTGTTTTGAGTGGATAGTGTACCAGACTTTGTCATTGTGTGAGGTCTTATTGGAGTGCCATTGTTTTTTCCTTATATTCTCCATACTCTTTATCTTAACATTGTCTGTGTCTCACTTCTCACTGTCTATAGACAAGACAACTAAATACACTTAGTCTTCTTTCATCTCATTCGTTCATCATACCAATGCCTCACGTAGAAAGGAGAGGAAAGTTTGCCATATAGGTATGTCCTAACAGTATGTTATCTTCAAATACTGCTAGGCGAGCTATAAAGTGAGTAGTGTCGTGTAAAATGTATGTGTTGTGTAGTTACAATACAATCAAGTGTGTGAAGTGTATGAGATGTGCCTGTGTTCCAGGTGGAGCTAGCTTTAAATGGGGAAATACTGGATGTATACAGACAGCAGTTTGGGGTGCGCACTCTTCAGTGGTATAGTACTGCTCTTCTGCTGAATGGACGACGTGTCTACCTAACTGGTTTTGGCAAGCACGAGGACGCCAATGTAGGTGTCTGTAGCTTTACGTAATGCATTTTTTTTTAGCCATCACACAAATGTTGAGTGTTTTGTAGTTATAGCAACTTCAGTACAGTACTGAAATGTGCCCACATATGCACCAAGTATGGTATGTGCATAGATAGAATGTTGTTTCCTATTGTCTTTAGTCACTGAAAATTCTGACCTTGCAAAATCACCTAAGCACATGTACGACTTTGGTAAATCTTTTTTTTTTCTTTCCCTTCTGTTACATTAATCTACTCTCTCACATTTAAGGCTACACCCTATATCCTTGTATCATATCCACACTTACTTGACCACATTTTTACCCAAATCATACCTGCGAGTTATTCTGTTTTAATAACAGAGCTCCTGCTTTAGTACCTATTCTCCCACCTTCCTGCATTTGTGTTTCATGCTTTTGTCTCTTTTGTTAGAAATGGTGGAAACGATCAGTGTGTGTATGTGTCAAGGCCATGGCACATTATTTCTCAAAAACAAAATTGAAAATTCGGGGTGTGGGTTATAAGTAGGTATCAAAGTTTTTTTTTAATATATAGGGCCTGGGAAAAGTAGGGCTTATTGTGTACTACAGACTGTTGGAAGGGTTTATTACAATCGAAAAATAAGCGTGAGACCCCTAAATACTGAAATGTAGCTTGTAAGCAGTAAATACGCACTGCCAGCATTACCATCAACCAAGGCAATGACTGTTCATACAGTCTGTGTCTGCAGCTGCCAGTCCATTAGGATGTGCACAGTTTGTGGCACCCTGGACCAAGTTGAGCTGTGCAGAGTCAGCGTGTACCTAGATCCTTTGTCTCCTCGCCCAATCCAATGAGCAAGCATCTAGGCACTCAAAAGTGCGGCGTGTGGTGACACAGAGAACCAAGACCGAGATAGTGATTCGTTGCTCCGCCAAAAAGAGCCAAAGTGTAGTGCACTCTCTAAGTACCAACAACTGCAGTACATGCTCCTGCTGCTACTGCGGAACATTTGTGTGACATGCAGCTGTCAGGGCCCCAGGCAATCTTTAGCTTTCGTCATTGGTTCTTCCATCGTGTCAAAAGGTGCTGAGCAATATTTATAATTTTAGGGCACAGTTTTTTTGGGAATGTCATCACTAAGCGTGCATTAGGCAACTTCAAACACTTTTCATTTACTTAATCCTTACTTAATTACGTTCCATTTATTTTCACAGACTTCTACTCTGTTTCATAATTCTTAGTAAATTTTGACTACTACTTGTGGGTAGTTGCTGTTCATTATGCTACCACTGCTACACTACAACACAAACTGTACAGTACATATGGTAGAATGGACATCTCAGGTTCATTTTTGAACCACAAATGTTGATCATTATAGTATTAAAACGTCATTAGGTGTCCTTAAAACTGTCAGAGTTTACTGAAGTTATGCGAAACAGAGTACATCTTGTTAGTACTGATAGTAACAATTGCTGAAATACATTGCAACACTGTAAATTTTTCAGTTGTATTTATTTGTACAATTTGATTGATGCAAGGCCCAGGTTAGTCTTGTTTTTGTACAAAGCCAAATCATAACACAGTAATGACTCTGACACGACGCCGTCACATCCATTTATAAATTATGTTAACGCTAGTCCCCGATTTTTAACACTTTACCATTTAGGCCTAAGGGCAGTAGTATTCGCCCGCATCTTTGCCGATAGCCGTATTGCAGTTTATTTTTACGTAAGGATTATATGTAAGCGTGTAAGGTTATGAAGACGAAGCTTTTTATGTTAAACAGTATTTACTTACGTCCAAGTGCTTATCCAATGTTTATTTTCCATGTATAACTGCATTTGCAACATTTGTTAACCTGTACCAGTGCTTGTTTACAAAACACGGCCGAGCGCCTACCAGTAGTGCCAATCCCGTGCATAGACTCTGTAAAAGTGCACTAAAACGGCAATTGTGGGAAATACGCATGTAAATATAAACAGTACTCGTTTGTCATTGCTTAAAATGTGTTTTATGATTATATAAATGTTCTTGTGTGTTAGTTATAGTGTTAAACGGCAGTACGAACATTTATAATTCAAGTCGGGAAGTTTATTTGTGTAACAGAGTAACTGTGTGCCACGAGAGAATATTTCTGTTGTGCGAGTGTGGTGCACCTGTAGATGCAGACAGCCTCGAGCGGCCCGGCGGCCATTTTGATAATGGTACTTTTAGCCCCCCTCAGGGGTATATAAGGCGGGCGCTGCGCCCAGATAGTCAGTGAGTTCTGTTCCAGCTGTCGTAGCGCGCACATCGTGCTCGCTGCCCACCTGTCTGCCAGACCTTCTGCTACTGTCTACTGTTCCCTGTCTGTGTGCCTGAAACGTAACCGTGCCAACGAAAGTGCACAGTGCAGGGAGGTAACTATTGCTTCAGGCCGGGTAGGCATCTAGCTAGCTAAAAGTTTTTTATTTTAGACGAGCTTGCAAGTGCTCGGCAACGAGGGACTACTGAAAGGTTTCTGTCTGCTGCTGTTTTCACAGCAGCAGCCAACTCTTCACTTCATTAGTCATCCTAATTATTTAGTGTTAGTGTAGTTAATAATTAGACGTCACATTGAGTAGTTTTTTCACTCCCAACTCCCCCTCGGGGGCCCCCTGTAGCAACATGGCGAGCTCAACAAAGCCTCACCGCGACGCAAAAAAAACGCCGAAAGGAGTCAGACACTCCGCCCCCAAGCAACCCCGAAGGTATGGAGGCCGAAACCTCCCAGTCTCAGCAAGAGACAGCCGCCGGCAAATCCAAGAGACCTTATCTCCGCTCCCTTACTGTATACCACACACAGGAAGTTAATTACGCCATGGTAAATGAGCTGTTCAAAGATCAGCTGAGAGAAAGAACAATTAATCTTATTGTCCCGCAAGGCGTACAATACCTGCCACGCAGTATCGAGGGCTACAGGAAAGTCATTTCCATCCTCGAAGAGTTAGGTGTAGGCTTTAGCACCCTGACCCCACGAAGCGAAATGCCACTCAAGGTGACAATCAAGCGTCTTGAACGCTCCC
>PNEQ01006289.1:0-20024 GCA_003012365.1 Medauroidea extradentata
GAAGTGGGAGTAGAGATAAAGAAGGGAGGTCCGCCTGCTGAGTTGCATCTCTACTCGCGCGCCTCGCTAGCAACATTTAACCACACGGAACTTGCCACATATTTTACGGTGGGATGATTAAAGGCTACGTAGCGATGAGCAACTGCTTTTAAAGCTTAATACTGTTTTTAAATAAAACGTGATGGATTTAAATGAGGCAGACACAATTTTCTTATGATTTTTGACCAAGAAATAATTTAATTAAAATTATTATTTATTTTTTTTAAAATTCTGTCCGAGTTATCCGAAGTCCGGGACATCGAGGTCCGAGTTATCGAGGGTTTACTGTACATTGATTAATTATTTACTAAATGGGTAATGAAAGGTAACATTGAAAGCTAAACTGTCAGCTTCTAACTTCACAGCCATTTTGTATTGAGAGTATTAGGCAGGTGAAGTTACAAATATGTAACAAACTACATACCATAGTTATGGATGACCCCTACAAACCACCAGGACGAATGTTTCCTTGTCCATATGTTGCAATGTGTGGGTAGCTTCCTAAGGCGAGTGACATTTACATGTCCTGCCATTACCATGTTAGTATTATCACCTTTATCTGGAGTGGTGTCAACAGAGAACCAAGTGGAATCCCATGGACTGTGTCATCTTAGTCTTTAGTAAAGAGTCTCATTATCTTTGGGATGTGCCAGGGCTTGGAGAACAACAGCTGATTGATATAATGCCTCTTGTACCTCATGGCTATTTTTTTTAAACCTTAATTAGTTTCAATGGCATTAATATTTTTTTTTGCCAAGTTATTTAAATCAGAAATATCAGTAATATTTTGGCTTTCTATGGCTAGTTTACATTTTTTGTTTGAGGTAATGGTTTTAAAAGTTCCTAGAATGTTCTAGGTTTCAGGATCACTTGGTGAAATTGTGAGTTAGTTTCAATTCCCATTGTTGGGTAAGCTCATTTTTTATTTTGTTTTTGTTAGAATGACCGTCACTGGGTCACACAATGTACTGATGGATGGTGTTCATTGGTGACCTGCAGGAAATGTTTTGTGTACTGTCTGGCTCCTGTTTTTTTAAGGCTGGCCTTCGTCGCAGCAACATTTATGTGATACAATGCATGCCAATGTAGCCTGCACCAGTAAGGCAGCGAAAAAAAACTTTAAAAACTTCCAGTGGAATTCATGTCGAGCTTGCGCCTGGTGATTTAGGCTGCCCGCACTCCATCAACATGTGATATGTAATGACTAACATTGCAGAGCCATCTATCTTTTCGTCTCTCTCCCGCTCCTCCAAGAGATTTTAGAAAATTCCCTTGAAAAATATTTTTGAAAACTGAATTAAAAGTTTGTGAGACGTTAAAATAATAATGAAGTGCCTGCTGTGACTGCCATTGTAGCTTGTAGGCCACCATGCTTGTGCGACAGTGATGCATTTTGAACTGCTCCAAGATGCGAACTACGGAACTAGGTTGGTCGTACGGAAAAGAACTGTTCGTTGCACTGGATGAAAGACAGCCTGTGCCTGCATGTTAATTCAATCCCCTCCATTTACTGCAGCTGTGCTGTGCATAACAGTCATCTCCACATGTGTGGTTAGTCCTCCCTTCCCACCCCCCATGAATATGTCTTTAATATACTACTCTCCTCTTATTTTCCTGTTTCACCCATATCTCCTTCCCCAAGATCAGTGGAGGAGAGGGCGACTGAAAGAAGGGAATGAGAAAATGTATTGCGAACTGCATCAGTCCTCGAACTATATCGTTCGAGGACAGAGATAGTTTGATGTTATTTTGTTTCGATCTTCCCTGTCACTGGAGTCCCATGACTCGTTGTTTGAAAATAACGAAACCTTATTTGTTATACATGAACATTTTTTTTTTCGATATATATGTAAGGACTAGTAATAATAATAATAATAATAATAACGCCATAGCTAAATCAGTGTCAAGAGCATTAAATTATACAGTGGAAAGCACATTGAGGCAATACACAGTTTAAAAAGTAGCTAATGTATGAATGCTGGTATTAGTTTCGTTTGACCTTTGAAGTTACGTATTTAAAACATTGGTTTTGGGACAGCATCTTTTTTTAATCATAAAATACATAGTATTTAATTTATTATAATAGCGAATTTTCAACCACGCTTACATATGCATCCTCTCTCATCTTGTAGTTGGGGTGGTCCGTGTGTGAAAATAACTTCATTACCAGTGTAAAATCATTGTTTAGTTTACATAAAAAAAATTAAGCCTTGGTTTGATTATTGAAGTTTTAATCAGCAATAAGACTGGCAAATTTTAAACACCACATGCTCACATCTGCACTTTTTACAAACGCCGATGGGCTCGGCCTTAGCACATAAATAAACAATAGAAACACTTGTACTGGCTATTTCATCTCCTCAGTATAAATAATAGTTGTTCTCATCATTCTCATTTGTCCGGACGCTTTGCCATTAGTTACCAGCAGCCAATGCATAGTGTATAAAACACCATGCACGGCCCCGAAAACGCATCCTCCCTTTCGAGCCTCTGCCACACTAATAAGGGCCTCCTGTCTCCCTCCAGGGACCACTTCCTTTGGCTGGAAGTATGTCTTCAAAAATAGCCACTTCCCATAAAAATAACACATCATTAATTGATATACCTACCGGTGTATACAGATGATAACCAAATACAAATATTCTTTTTCAATTCAAACAATAAGGCCATAAAATAAAACATACTCGTTAAGGCATAACAAACATTAACGTAACAATAAACAATCTCCACCGTCCACATTGCCAGACATACATGGTCAAAACAAACACTACTACATGAAATAATAATCCCAAGCTGCACCCGAGAAGTTTGAGTCCAAACTCGGGGGTTCTAGCCTATTTTTGGCCCATCACACAAATTTAATATAAAAGATACAGGAGGTTTACAACTCCTTAGTAGATAAGTTCAATTATTATACCTTCAACATCAAATATGGTCTGGATACACCCGCTACTACTAATGATTCTCTGTATTTTGAATAATAAAATTAATGGCTCGGCCCATCGTAATAAAAAAACAATAATTATATAGAATTTACATATTACACAGGTTAATGCTGAGCACTGCTGTCCTTGTTTGGATTTCCCCCCATGGTCATATGTTCGAATTATCCTATCATTCTTATGTTACACTTTTAAACGAGCTCATTAACCTAGAGAACATTTGTTTCAAACTCCTGAATGCTGATGTACACCTATCACACACAAGCTAACGTAGGCTGGGTTCCCAAAATACTACCAAATGACAGAGAAATCATGATATTGACTTGGCTTAAACCAACTGTAACACATAGCTCAGCATCCTGGGATCCTGTGTGCCCAATACTGACGCCGGGTATAACGTGTAGAAAAATAAAACTCAAACCTATACCACTTACTTTTAATCAGCAAAACTAGTGACTTTTTTCACTGTGAAATGAAAGAAATGTATAGTCAATTAATAAAAAAATTTAAAAAATGGATCTTTGGGTTAAAGTCGGGTGGGATGGCCAAGTACCGCACAGTACGTTAAGTTGTGTGCATTTATAGTTCTACTATACTTCTAGAACTCCAGAGTTGCCGCAAAACTTCTAGTTGTGAAGGTTACAAACAGTTTAACTGTAAATTTATTTTTTGTTGAAAGTGTTTGATACTTAAACATACAGCAAAATCTTCATAGTACATAAATTTAAAAATAAAATTTAGAAACATAACTCTTTAAGTAAACATCTTAAATCCACTAACGTGTGGTAACTAGTATTGTTTTAGAACAACTAATCCTGACAGGAGTGATGGGCAGAATCGAGTGAGAATTATTTGAGTGCTCGACTCTTGTTAAAGTTCTTCGTTTCTGATTCTTGCGGGTTGATATTGATTCAATCACACTGTTTTTTATTCACTTTATCTCTGTCTCGCAAAGAAAATTAGATAATTCAACATGCCACCTTTATTTTTTCTTATCAAAATCTACACTATTCATCTTATTAAAATTTAATTTTGACAGTAAACTGAATTCACATGCAAACCACTCGCCACTCATTTCTGTTTCAGATTACTGTCTCGCGTTACCTTGTTCCGAGTTATCACTCACATTCCGAGTACTCACACAAATCACTAGTTTTTCTTTCCGGTTATGCGCTGTCTCTACAAAGTTCTGAGTTATCACTCGCAGAGTCAAGATACTAACTCAAAATTACTTAACAGTACAAGTGCTGATTGTTAAATGGTTTCATTAGTCAAATACTTTGAAAACCTATTTTGATTAATGGAATTTACAAATAAAATTCATTTCCATAAAGTAATGTGCAGGAAAGGGAATCAAACTAAAAATCAAGCTGTGACAAATTGTCATTTTAAAATATAAACATTTATTTTAATTTTTTTAATAATTTTTATATTTGTACAAGATATGACTTGTTTTGTATGTAGACGTACATTGTGACTATTGGTTACTGTAAAGAGAATTTTTTAGCTTTCATAGTCTTTTTAAAATTGTGTATCAAAGTCCAAATTTGCAAAAATGGTTTTATGCTTTAGTGGAAAACCGACTTACCAAACTGAAATAATTCACACTTAATTTCTACATTGTAGGCTACAAGGTCTCCTATACAAAAATTAAAAAATTGTATTGAAAATAAATTGCTGAAATTCGAAATTTAAATTTAAATAATTAAAAAATTTTATAAAATATACAAAAATAAATAGTTCTTTCACAGGAGAATCAATATTTTGTTATCTGACAATTTAAAGTATGGAGAACAAACACAGCAAAGGAAGAATTACATAAAGGTTATTACTGATGAGTGCTGATTTGTTCGTAAAATGAGAAAAATTTGCTGCAGCCAAGAAGCTATTGATACTGACATATTGGATTACGTAAACAAAAAGCCAAGTTAGTTTTTTGTTGTTATCGTTATCACTCCGTGATAGTATCTTGTGTGCCAGGTACGCCATCTGCTTATATCAGTTTTTTTTTTCTGAGGAACAGAACAATACTATCAGCCAGTTTAAAAGACGAGAAGGTTGAGAGAGAGAGAGAGTAAATATCCAAACCCCCCTCCACCCTTTCTTCCCAGGTAATTGAGAAGTATTTACACATTTTTACCAACACAAGTATTTTTTTTGACATTCACATTGTGAGAGATGAGTACTGGGAAACCATATTATTAATTGATCCTTCCACGTAAACTAGAAACAAAATCAATATAGAAGTTATCTAATTCGGCCCAATACTACATCACTAACTGATATTTTTGTAAGCAGTGAACTATATAGTTCGAACGAACTATTCTCAACAAACCGTACATTGGAACGACTACTTCCGTACAAACTAGATCTACCAAAGGAACTACATTTCCCATCACTATTGTGCAATGAACAGGTTATTGCTCATTAAAAATACCTTGTGATCGACTGCTGTATTAGCATCAGGGAAATGTATTATTTTGGTTTACTGAAAAATTTTAATTTTTATTAATACGCTGGTCTTATCACGGATCTATCGGTTATTTAATTAGTAAGTACAGCACCTTCTTTCTAGCGCATTCTAACGGAGACGTGAAGCACTATCTATGAATTAGTTTCCTTGCTGTCCACTGCCGCGCTGTATGCACTGGGTATCTAGGTGCTTGTTCACCTGCCAGCTGCCATGGCATGATGCTCCTGCTGATCACGAGGAAGGATCTAGGCATGCACTTGTTACGCAATACAGCATCGCTCACTCGGGCGCGTGTGCTCATCTCAAAAGTCACTCCAGCGGCCAAAGCTTTCAACAAATTTTAACAATTAATTTTGTTTTGTTTGTTTGTTTCTCAGTTGATGGTTTAGGACTATGTACAAAGAAATAAGTATATACTGCGGCCAATGAAAGTATTTTTGATAGACTTGCATTACAATTTATATTCCATTTTATTGAAGTTACTTAGTTATTTAATACTTTTTTGGTTATTTTTGGAAGGTTCCTAAAAATCCTTTCATTGTTTCACTGTTTTTATTATTCCCGAGTACATTAAATTGGGGCTCTACTGTAGTTATTTTAAACATCAGCCATTATAGAAGAGTTCAGATAATTAGAAATCTACTCTTTCTCCATACTTCATATCCCTAATCCCTCCTCCTAAAACATTGCAAACACCATACATATAATGAACTCTCAACTATACACAGGTGAATTATCTGCTTTGTGACTTAGCCATGGCAAACTTGGAACATCAATTACAAAATGGTTAGGTATAAACACTACTGACTGAAGTTTAGAGGAAATCAGAAGCCTGTAATAACTAGTGAAGTACAAAACTATACATGTCATAGTATATGTGACCTAATGATGTTATGTATAAATGTAGCTGTAATTTCCGATGGGAACAAAGTTGTGATCTCACAAGTAACAACCATTCCACCACTGCGCTGTCCCGTGTGTGCCCATGCATTGTTGTGTATCTACTTTATATCACAATCAAGAACATTTTTATTAGTGAGTTGTTAAGCTCATTTTTAACCATGTAATTGTGTAGGCAACAAAAACATGCAGTGTTAATATTACAAATAAAGTAATATCTGTGGTTCTTTATTTTTTTTTTATTTCTAGTACACATACTAGTTTTTATTATGGAGGAAAACAGGTGCATTATTTAAAAACAAGGGTTTGAATAAGGTGTAATGACAGACATTACGTGAGAAATATTATAAAGTACACATTTCTTTATAGTTTCCACCAATGATTGGCAGAGCCAGAAATACGTGTGTTTTGTGTGGCTTGGTGGTCCATTATTGTGATAATCGTCCTAAAATGTCATTGTACGGTACCTATTGTTGACACTGGCCTGTGTGTCGATGGGGAAAATATCCGTAAATTCCATAGAGGACCTTGATAACAGATGACTGGCCTCTTGGTATGAATTGGGGGTAGCACTAGTGGGGGTTGGGTGGCAGTTTGGACAAATACTAGGTGGGTAGAATGCATGGGTATGTAGATTACTACTGTGCTAGAACAGTAGGAAGGAACAGTTGTCTAGGATAGCACAACCAGGAAAGCATAGAGAAACAAGTTTTTTAGGTTTGGTGGGTGTGAGTGGTAGGAGAGAGACTTGGGGCAACACCTGGAATGCCCAATTGTCTGGGGGCAGTGTAGTAGACAGTGTTGAGGATCATCTCACTGATTTAGCAAACATTTTTTAGGTGGGGGTGTCAACTGGATTTATGTTCCCGTTTGTAAGGTTAGATCAATGGCGGGCAGGGTGATCTTGAGAGGTAGCTACTTTTCATGTACCTCCAACGATACTGTTGACACTGCTTATTTACTGTTCTTTCGGTAACAGATAACAAGTCTTACTCTCTTAAAATTAGTTGGTGTAAGAAGGCAACGAAAGGTGCCTGAGGCTTGTGCAGAAACACTGGGTAACCTCAGCTAAGGTTGATATGAGGAGAGAGGTAAGAAAGTACTTTGAGCTCATATAGCTGTTCTGGGGCTCCTATCCTTTCGGCAGGCATGAGTTGTGGGTTATAAGATGCGTAAAACTTACTCTGTAGCTAAAGCTAGTCGCTAATGCGCATCTGGAAACGGTGTGAAGCGACCAGCCTGCTCTTGGGGTATACTTTTTCAATAAGTCAGTTGTATTTCTAAAATTTCTGCTCAGTCTCTGTTAACGCTTATTTGTTTGCATAATTAATGCTAACCAGTGTTATTGACACTTCAGAACCAAGAGCTGATTAGCCTAGTATCATTTAGGTGTAGGGCAGGGATGATGCATTTTATTAATGTCAAAAGCCCTAGTGTGTTGCCCGGCCACCCTACTTTAAGAAATTGCATGTAAATGATTAAAATCCTAGTGTTTCTGGAATTTTTATAAGTCAATAGTAATTGTTTAAATATGAGGGTTCCATGTTTGTTGTCATAAGCCTAATAATTTTCTAAGTAAGTAATTTAGTTAAATAATGTAAAGGTTATAATTTTGCTGAACAAGAAATCACATAGAAAACCCACTCTAAATGTAAAACCTCTATTAGGCCTGGCGAAACATAGATAACACCCCTCTTGAATGGTCACGCCAGCCAATAACTATTCACCCCCCCCCCCTTCTCCCGAACAAGCCAGATTGTGTTTGTGTGCATGCACATCAACTGCTGACTATCTGATAGTCACGAACAACTTGCATCTTGTCTCGCCACAAAGCAGATCCACGTGTTTGTTTTTCTCTTCCACTCGGCGACTCTCTCCCATGTTTCCGTGTCTTGTGACAAGACAGCCCAAGGGTTGAAGAGACGACACTGTTTTTTTTTTCGCCCTCATTACAGCACAGCAAAAAAAGAAAAGACCAGCATAGCACTCAGTCCTTAAAAAAAATTCGGCATTATCTCATCTTTTTTCTCTAGCAGCAGAATTGAGCTCTGCTTGACCTAGACAACTTCCGCTGTATTATTGATCACTCTTTACGTGGCTATAAAATAGCTGCGGCCTAAAAACGGCCTACGACGCAAACACAAAAGTCCCATCGCCGTGTGCGGCATGTGGACTGATAAGGTTTTTGTTTTATGCTCGCTCGATAGGGGAGCAATAAGAACGACTACAGCCAGCGTGCCTAGAGCTACTTCGCCTCTATTCGCAGTACAGAGCATTAAACTGTTGCGTTGTGCATAGTTTCGTGATTTTTCCAATAGGCCTACAATTTTTAGCGACGCGTAATTCAGTTGTTATTTTATACGTGACAGCACCTTGAAAAGTCAGTTTTTTGCCCTTTTGAGTGGTTCTAAATTTGCGTTCATAATAGGTTTTCAAGTTTTTAAAAAATACAGTCTATTTTTAAAATGTTTGTTCTTAAATAAGCAGTTTTATTAGAATCGCTTAAATGCTTATAACGCGACAGGCTGTAACAGATCTTGCACAGTAAAAAAAATAGACTCAATGGCTGTACTGAAAGGTTTTTAAATTGCTGCCGTATACATTCACGTAAATAATACGAGTTGTTCTGTTGTGGTCTGAATGTGCTTCGCGTGAGACAAGCAGGATGAATCATGCGCGCACGAGGACGAGCTGCTCGGAGGCACACCAAGGCCAGCGGCCTGGCCACTACCCTCCCTCATTATACACAACCTGACCGAGGGTGCCCAGAGATAAGATAAATATGAGCGCGCCGCTCTGCCACACACGTCGCCGGGTTACCATTTTATTTGGAAGACACCTTTTCATAGTACTAAAATATAATTTCAATGAAAACCTTTTTAAGTCAGCAATTGTTCTTCACAAATAAAAAAAAAAACTTAAGTTTTTTTTTATTTGGGAGGGGGGTCAAATTTAATTACCTCGGGACTAACGACATTGGCGATCTAACGACATAATTACTTGGCACCGTGCGATGTCGTTAGATCGAGGGTTTACTGTAAGGTGTTCTCAAGTTTTGAATAAGTTAAAATTGTTCTAAGTTCTCAATGTTCTGATGACATGTAAATTTAAAGTAAATATGTCTTGTGTGGACTTTTCTGAAACTGCATGAAATTTCAAGCAACTTTGGACTCTTGGACATTTTACGAGAAATTGATCCTTTAAAAGTTATTGCAGTTGGCAAGTTTTGGTATTTATTTTGAAAATATGTAGATGAGTTCAGCCAGCCCGGCCATGGTGCCGCGGACGCGACACCGATAAGGGTTCACAGAGGGTACTGCAAGGTGTACGGCCGGCAATGTCCGATGCCAAGATTTTATTTAATACAATTTTTATTGTAATAATTATTTGCTAAAATATTGAAATACATCTTTAAGTCAGCAGAATTTTGCCGATTTTTCAGTGATTTTGGTTTGTTTAATTTGTATCCAGACCGGTTATTTAATCTTGCTAGAAGGTTATAGAACATTTTAACCGGAAGGAAGGCCGCCATGGTATCTGGGGACGCCATTGTGGTCGCCGTTGCTGGTCACTTTGTTCTCGACTGCCGAACAAGCCGGACGTGTGTCGTGTTGTGCGAGGTTCACACGTGGTAAGCAGAGGGGCGCAAATGGTAGCCATGGGGCTGTGATGGAAGGTGGTGAAAAGACTTCCTAGAACTTTTAATTATTAACTAGTTTTGCTTCTTCGGATGTAAAGTTACAGCCGTATCAACCACGTAGCCGGCCCACTTTCGGTTCATGATTTGAGTTTAGCACGTGCTATTTTTATTTTAGTTGGTTTTCCTTTTTAGTTCAGTTCTCTTCAGTTTTAATTTTATCTTGTACAAGAAGTTTGTACGTGCAGATGTAAGCGCGGTTGCATGATTTTGTGACAAAACAAAGTAATAAATATGGTCTGTTGATCCAACCACATGTTTGAATGCTGTTATGCATGCGTCCATCCTTCGATACCACAAACCCTGAGATAAGAGCAGCTCTCCACTGAGACCGGATCATATATGAGGACTGATCAATTCACTATTTTTCTTTGTGGAACATTGTAAGCAAATAAGTGGGGTTAGTATCGTCACTTCTGTCGGCGCTGGGAGAAGAAGAAGAGGCAGCGCGTGCCACCACAACGGGGTCGGTTGTTTCACCAAGTGAAACAGCAAACAATTAACTTCAGTTGTCTACTGGTGAATGACTAGCTTTAAGGCCGATTACTTACTCATATTGAGTAAAATCTAACCGCTCTCTGAGTTAAATGTGAAAAATTTTCATTGCAGAGACGAAAAGTGAGTGAAATCTAAGAAAAAACTGAGGAAATCTTGAGGAGTCCTCAGTCCTACCTTAAAATTTTTTCAAGCTGCAAATCAGTAATGGCGCCCATAAATAGAGGTTAGAATGCTACACGGGTGAGAATGATATTCTGATTTTGAATTTATTGGTATTATTTTAGAGGAGGAACAAACTAATTTTGTAAAGGAAAATACCGCACTGATATCTGTGACATAATTTTGATTTGCTGTACACGTTTACATGAAAATGGTGGTGTGTTTTTAATGATACTTTTCTTTTCCAACAAAATGGTTACGATACCATGTTATAAACAAAATCTACCACATATTTTTATGATTTTTATTTTGCATGCGAAATACTAAACAAAAATTATCTAATCTAATTGCAGTCATGTACGTTTTGTGCAATATAAATGGAAAATAATACACATACTGTAGTAGCTAAATTCTCATGTCAGTGCATGAAGAGAAAAAATTTTTCTCTCGAATATTGTAGTAACACTTCACCTCAACTGAGATGTCGCAATTTCCTGACACTGCAATGCAAATAAAAAATTCTCAGACTTTATTCAACTTCTCATTAGTTTCACCGTAACCTCAGTATTTTTCTCACATGACTTACCAACTTTTTGTGTTTCAGTTTGTTAGAAAGAAAGTGCACATAATTTTAGAAAAAATTTCTGTACAAATATAGAAAAAAAAATTTAACCTTTAGATTTCTTCGTTGGCATCCAGACATATGAAATTACACACCGTAAATATCTTGATACGATTTTGCTTTTGATTTGTAAGTTGTGATGTAATATATTTAAGGATGCATGAAAACAGTACCAAGTTCAAAATATTTGCTTATGACAGTTACAGTGCATTGGAAAGAGAAAGCGAATGTTCATATAACCCTATACTGCAATCTAAGCATGAGATGCTCTATAGAGGAGGCACTCCCTTTAACAGCCATGCAATTGTACGACTATCCCTGCAATCTGCCAACGTGACCTCCACCCCTCTTTTCACAACCATTGCCCAAGATCCTGTCTCAACCCTCCCATCATTCCCTCCCGAACCTCTGACACAACTCGTAACCTCGGCCCCATAGTGCTATATCCAATGTGGCGGATCAACACACCCATTGTTGAAACCACACCACTTTGCTCCTAATCTCCTCAGGGGGAAGGAAGCACAGTCACCCGTGCACCATTAGTTTCCCACACTGCATGACAAGGTGCGGGAAGTCCGACAAGCGACATGAATAAGCATCACCCAGAAGCAGGTCAGTCCCCGGGTTAAGGGTCCTGCTACATTACTCTAGCGTCACTCACCGACCCCCGCATCATTAGTACATAGTTAAAATTAGGAAATCAGCATGATGACCATGCACATTGGGTGAGAATCTGGAAGCTGATTTCTGAAAACCACAATTAATAATGTGGTTCATAAGTCATATGAGATTTGCATTAAAGGAAACAGGGTGACCTTAAGTAAATTACTGTTGCATGTTGGCCTGGCTGGAGGCGTGATGCGTCGTATCGGGTGAACAGCCCAATGATTCAACTACAGAGACAACATTAGGATTCCCCATGATACCTTGATGACGCCTTTCTGTACATGACTTTCGGCAGGTATGTGTGAGGTAATATCTATTTTTAGACCTCTGGTCATAATGCTACACCACCGATTGACTATCTATACGGGCCATATAAAAGCCTCCGAACTTCGACGTGGGTCTAGTGAAGTGTTGGAGACTCATGTGAGTATGAAGTGAGACTGAGAGTGGTGTGGGTCGGCGTCGGCGCCACAGGGGCGACGACTGACATTGTGAGAAGTGATGGGCTGTGGAAAAGACAAACACCTGGGGTGTTCTGTTGGAGACGAAGACGATGAGAAACGTGCTTTGGGGGGTGGCGATGGCAGGCATCAATGTCCAGTAACACCAGTGGGATGCCGAAGGTACAGACAACAATTGGAGTGTTGTGTGGGCGCAGCGCATACGGGGGTGCCAACACGGCGGCGGTGGTCAGTGTCGTTGCTGGATAATATCAGCGGGCTGCAGTAGGGTCAAACAACACTTGGGGTGTTATATCGACGGCAGCAGTGAAGAAGGTGTCGGCGTGCTACTGTCGGTGCTGCGGAGCTGACAAGGAGCGGCGCCTCAGGGGCGGCAACACAGCAGCGGTGGTGGCGTCGAGGTTGAGTAACATCAGCGGGCTGCAGAAGGGACGAACACCACTTGGGGTGTTGTATCGACGGCAGCAGTGAAGGTGTCTGCGTGCTACAGAAAGGTGGTGAACTGTGGAGAGCAACACTGGTGGTGTCGTATCTGCGAGAGCAGTCACTGGTAACTTAAGAGAGTTCGCTATTAGGTCTGCTAGAAGGAGGTGCTAAACTTGTGGAGAGAGACTAGTGAAGACATCTTGGTGACGTCAGTCTACTGTGAAGTTTCAAGCACATACCTTCAGAGCAGTCCTGGGCGAAAGAAGAGGACTGCTGCTACGGGTCGATGGACAAAAAGGAGGTGCACGACGGGAGTCGAATCGAAGACCTCAAGAAGGAAGACAGTGGTGTACTCGGGGTGTTGTGCAGCAGATGGAGAGCCATCTCCACTTCAGACTGTTAAGGTTGGATATTGTCACTATTTGAAAGACTTTTAATTGGATGTATGACTGAATTTTTATTGGGATTTATAGTCTTTAATTAATTGATGGTTAATATCGTTGTTGTTTAGTTGTCAAAGTTAATTAACATTTCTGTGCCGCAGAAGTAATTGTGTGCATAATAAGTGTTCTGTGAAAGTCATAGTTGACTGTGGTTTTGTGTATTGTGTAAGCTTTGTGAGTTAGTAAATCAAGAACTTAATAAAATCATTTTATTTCTGATTGTAAGACCTCTATCCTAAAGACCTCAGAGAATTGTCCACATGTAAAAATTTGCTAACTTGTATCATTACTTATACAGTGAAATCTCGTTATAAAGAGTATGGTATATAACATTATCTGTCCTATAACAACAGTTTATAATGCACCATCTCTCCATAATACATGTAAAATTATTTGGATATAACAACAATCCGCTATAAAGACAGTTTTTGTTGCCATTCACAGTTGTTGTTATAGTGAGATTCCACTGTATATAATAATACTGAGTGTTGTTGATTGCTATTAACATTACCTCAAGTGAATATTGTTTAGTATTGAAGCATGTTTCATTTAAAAACAGCTGTTTAAATTATCATATTTGCAAATAGTGGGGAGGATCAAAAAACATTTTTGAGAATGTTGGTCATTAGCCCAAGGGAAGTGTGTTGTATGGGTTCATGCAGAATTATTGTGTTTTGGTCCCATTCATGTCTGCTTAGAGCATGTTTACAGGTGCCAGGTATCTAGACATGCTCAAATTTTAAAATTTTTCCTGAAATGTATGCCACTGAAAAAAATACAAAGCATTAATGTAATCCATGAGAAAGATGCAGTCCCACCTCATTATAATTTCAACATGTATAAAGCTTGTAATAGCAGATTCTCCAGGTGTTGGACTAGAATAATTGTTCAGGTATATGGCCACCTGGAAGTCCTGATAACTAATATGAACTATTCTGTGTAGGGTTTTCAGAAGAATGTTGTTTGCTGTAACACCAGACACAATTCACAATACTGTCTGTATGTGTGGAGTGCAATGGGGGGATCTCATATCTGTATATTCTAGGTACTGTTTGTGACAGAAAAGAGCGGCCCTGGATATGGGGGAGACGAAGCTGGACTGACATTGGAGAATTTATAGGGAAACCGGTTTATTTAACTGTCTTTTACTAGTACACAGTCAGTGAAGTAGTCACGTGCGCAAACATCAATGCTGTGTTATAACATTAAAGGATTGGGTCGCTGCACACCTACCAGGGCCGCTCGTTTCTGTCATGCACAGTAATGACGTCATGCCTCTTAAGTAAGGTTCTTGAGACTCAGACCTGACACGTCCCTTAAGCTGTATGAGAGCCCTTTACATTCCCAACCCCAATCACAAAAGTGTTCAGTGCAGTGTGATGAGTGCCACAAAGTGTTTTGGTTGTGGTTATGACGGTTTGAACAGTAAGACAGTTAAATTGTGTGCTTCTTCCCTTCATATGTTTGAGGTAGGTAATTTTCCCGATAGGTTAAAGGTAGCTATTGTCACACTAATATTTAAGAAAGGTGTTAAAACAGATATTTCCAACTATCGACCTATTTCTTTATTGAGTGTTTTTGCCAAAATAATTGAGAAAGTAATTTTTTCTAGATTGATTGTACATCTTAATCGATATAACATACTTATTGCTTCTCGGTTTGGTTTTAGGGGTAAACAGTCTACTAGTAATGCCATTTTTGTACTGGTCAATAAAATCTTAACAGCTCTGAATCAACGTGAATGCCCAGTGGCTGTTTTTTGTGACTAAGCGAAGGCATTCGATTGCATCATTCGTTGTATTTTGCTACAGAATTTAAAATCTTATGTTGTAACAAATAACTTGTTTTATTTATTAAAATCTTATTTATATATCAGGACTCAACAGGTTAACATAGGAGAAGATTTTTCTACAAGTAAAATTATCAAACACAGTGTTCCTCAGAGATCTGTATTGGGGTCCCTTTTTGTTTTTAATATATGTTAATGACTTAACAAGTTACATTGGTGTTGATGTGACTACTGTGCTTCTTGCTGATGACACCAGCTTATCCTAGAGCGAAAAAACAACCAGGCAATCCTTGGAGAGAGCAATAGTAGTTTTTGAAAAATTAACAAAGTTGTTTAAAGCAAATAAATTAACTCTCAACATTAAAAAACCAATTTTATTCAGCTCACTACAAAAATAAACAAATTTGAAGCAGAAACAGGTGCAATATTTTTATTGCAGGCAATATTAAGGAAGTTAATATTATATTAGATTTTTAGGTCCAATTGTAGATAGACAGTTAAATTGGATAAATCATGTTACTAAATTGTTACTGCATGTTATGCGGTTGTCAATGCAATTAGGTAAATGAATCTACAGACTACATTTTTGGTTTATTATTCTTATTTTCATTCATTAATGTCGTTTGGTGTAATCTTTTGGGGAAATTCGGTGGGTACTGTGAAGATATTTATAATACAAAAATAAGCAATAAGAGCAATTCCTGGATCAAATAAATTTTATTCATGTCATGTCTCTCTTTCTCTCTCTCTCTCTCTCTTGCTCTTTATATATATATATTATATACACATACACATATGCACACACATTCACGCACACACCCACATAGTTTTATGTTGTGTGATTGAAAACGCTGATATATTCCCAAAGAACTTTGAAATACGTGGTTGTAATACTCGGCAAGCTAGGTATTTGTGTAAGCCTACTACAAGACTCAAGGGATTCCTGATGGATATTTTGTAATCAGCCACTATTTTATATGATAAATTGCCTATATCACTAAAAAAAATTTTTACCGGGATTGTGAGAGTTTTAAAATTAAATTGAAAAATTATCTGTTAAACAATTATTTTTAAACAGTAAATGAATATCTAGAATATACAAGTAAAATATTTAAATAATTTATAATTTGATCAGACAATAATTGTACTTGAAGTCTATTTAGTATTATGATTATGATGATGTTATTACATAAATTGTTTGTGTTAAAAATGTCTAACTTATGTATGTAGGATATATATATATATATATGTACATTTTATTGTGACTTGTCCTATAGCCTTTGACTGTATGATCACGGCTCTACTGGATGTATTAAATAAATAAATAAAAAAAAAATGTTCGTTGGGCATAATATTCAAATATTACATTAAGTTTTCAGCATAGGTGATTGGGTTCACAAAGCATATGATGCATATGATGTAAATATTTCTTCATCCTAGTTGATGATTTTTTACGGTGCACCCATGTGTATTTCTTGGCTTCAAAGGACCAGGTTTGTGATGTGCTCAAGGAATATTGTGCACTTGTAGAGAACCATACTGGTCATAAGCTCAAGACTCTGTGCTCTGACAATGGGACAGAGTTTGTCAACCATGAGTTCTCAAGCTTCACAAAAAGGAAGGGTATTAGGCACCGATGTACAGTCAGGGCTTCGCCACAACAGAATGGTGTCGCAAAACATGCCAATCGAAAAATTGTCGAAAAAGCGCGATACCTGTTACAAGACGCGGGGCTGCCAAAAATGTCTTGGGCTGAAGCTTTATCGACAGCTGTCCGCTGCAACGCAACATGTGCCCGACTGCGAAATGTTGGTTACGTTTATAGGAGCTATTTAAGCTATGGTACGTGATATTTACAGTGAATTTCCACCGTCGTCTGTGCGGCGCTGCATAATAAACCAGACATTCATGTACGCAGTGTTGCCTACATGCTGGGTTCTGTTTCACCATGCCAAAACTTGACGTGTGTTTTGCTCTAAAACTATCCATCCTAGATAGTCGCTACAAGAGGACCTTATTTATTATTAAGGTCACTTTTCCCAATAATTCACTCTTAAATGTTGGATTATCCTGGTGCTAAAAAACTTGTCAGTAATTTAACGGAGGCCACCCCTTTTATTTTCATAAGGGTTAAAGGTATCAACTAGCGTTTCCTGTTGGTTTGACGGTCTTATTGTCTTAAAGTAATAACCTGAGTTTTGTCAGATTACGTCGATCACTGTTCGGTTTATGGGGAAATCAAAGTTTTAAAATTTGATTTTCAAAGGCGAATTACTCCTTTAATATCATGATTACATACAAAGTGTCTTACATATTTCTGCTTTATTTTTCACAAGGAGTCACCTGCCGGAGTTTGTTAGTGTTTTTGTGAACATCCTATGGAAACAAATATCGTATTTATAGCGGTTGTGCATTCCCGTTCCGTTTTCTGGTGTTGGCTTTTTATTTCTTCGTGCCTGCTCTGTGCCATAGCCTCTCTCCATGCGTCTTCACCGTCACCCCTGACCCCGCCCCACCTTTTCCGACCGTACTGCCAGCACTTCGGGCCCGTCACCCCTGACAGTGAAGCTGAGGGAACCAAGCCATTCGCTCGGTTCCTTTGAGAGTATGAGAATACGTGTTTGTGCAAGTCTTCACATGCAAGAAAGAATTACATTAAGTTAGTTGAGTTCTTTTTTTATTCGTTATGTATACTAAGTTGTGTTTTGCCTCTCTTCAACTTTTGAATGATCGAAGACTAAGGTGAATTGCTGGCTGGTTACATGCGCATAGTTATCAGCTGTGCCTGCACTTTGCTAGTTGGTAAAGGGAACCAAGAGAGCTTTTTGCGGGCGCTGTGGGTAGACATGATGGAGGGGACTTCAGGAAGGACGAGGGAGGAATAGGGGATGGCAGCGAGCATTTCGATGAGAGGAGAAATACTAGCAGACAAATCAGATGTTCACAAACTTATAATTTTGCGGTAGAAGAACTTCTCACTTCTTCTTTCAGTGGTAAAACAGTAGTACAAAAAAGAGTATTAATCTTGCATGGAAGGCCGACCCCAGTTATGTATATTGCAACAAATGCAAAGTCAAGTGGTGTGCAGTGCAAAAGACAGTTTAAAAATAAATTTTTACAGCTCCCACAAATGGCTTACAGGGTGTAAATAAAAATTAAAATGATTTTGTTGGCCGTGCTTAATGTTCACATCAGAGAAAGAAGTGTGGAATAAAAATGGATTTAGCGACAATTTTCATAAAGCAGATCACAGACACCCAAACACATTTGTCAGCTGTATGTAAACTGAAGATTTTTAGGTTCAGGCGGGTTGATTTGAACTTAAACGAGTAGCTTCGCGCCGATGTTCTTGTAGACAAAAACAAGGATGTTTTGAAACGTCTTACAAATTTGACTGTGTTTCTTGTGCGACAAGTACCTGCATTCCGGGGTCACGATGAAAGAGAGGACTCTTCTAACCGAGGTAATTAATTTGGAACTAGTGAATCTTTTGAGCAGTTATGACTCGGAGCTGTCTTCGCATTTGGAAACGTTTAAAGTTTTTACGGGTTTGTTTGGTACTATACAAAATGACATTATTGAAAGTGTTGTGGAGTTAATGTTTACGGACATTTAAGCGCAAATTAGCTCTACTCCTTTCGTGGCGATAATCTTGGATGAGACTACAGATATTGTGTACATTTCCCAGCTTTCTTCTGTTATGCGATATGTGATGATTAAGAGAACTGCTGAAGAAAGATTTCTCAGTTTTACTAACATAACTACAGACAGATCGGCAGAGTCACTGGTAGATCATGTTTTTAAATTAGCTGGCGAGTACGCTTGCGGCAATAAACTGGTGTTGCAGACATATGATGGGGCTGCTGTAATGTCCAGTCACGTAAATGGCCTGCGGAAGATAATCGGAGAGAAGTACAGCTGTGCTATATTCATATATTGCTACGCACATAGACTTAATCTCTTACTTTTGTAGTCGCTCAACAATATTTAAGAATGCAAGATATTTTTTTTGACATTAAAAGGATTCGCATAATTTTTTCTCACTGTATGAAACGCACTTACGCTTTACACACATTTGTGTGTAAACTTTTTTCTAAAATCTGCCCAACAAGGTGTAATTGTTATTCTAGTTAGGTTCACACTGTTTTCAAAAACAAAGATGAACTAATAGATCTATTTGACAGAGTAACAGAAAATCCTGACGAATGGGACAATGAAACATATATTACATCTCGTGGTTTCTTAGCTGCACTAAAAGAATTCAATTTATATTTTCTATTACATGTTTTTACTGAAATATTTTCAATTACAGATTCATTATTTCAAACATTCAGAGAAAGACATTCAACACTAGTTATTGCCTTAAAAATTTAAAGAGACAGAAACAATTATTTCAAATAAGAGAGACTCTTTTTAATATAATTTGTTCTGTTTTTAAAAATGAGCCTCAGCTAAAAAACAAAGGAAAGCAGAGGAACTTAATCCAGAGAATAATTACAGGAAATTGTATTTTGAAATAATAGATAACATTTTGATGCAACTCTGTACTTTATTCGGCTCACTAGGAAACTTGAAGTTTCTCGCTCTTATGGACCCAAACAAAAACAAAGTAAATGCTAAAACTTTCCTCGAGGATACTTTTGCATCATTAAATTCACCTTACGGCAGTCATGTCGACATTCCTCGTCTTAGGAGCAAATTAGTTGCAAAATTAAATTTGTCAGAGTTCTGGTCAAAATCAGTATTCGTGATAGTGGAATTGTTGAAACAACCAAAATTAAGTGTAGATGGCTTTCCTGAGTTGTACAGACTGTGTTCTTTAATAGATACAATTTCGGTAACAAGTGCATCAGTTGAGTGCTCATTCTCTTCACATAAAAAATCAAGACATATGTTAGAAACTCCTAGG
>PNEQ01006289.1:27586-41397 GCA_003012365.1 Medauroidea extradentata
ATATATATATATATATATATATATATATATATATATATATATATATATATATATATATATATATATATATATATATATATATATATATATATATATAGTTCATAAAAATTGTAAAACTACTTTTTGGGTATTTATGTTAGCAGCATTTTGAAATGAAAACCAACTCTCTATCCCGAAAGATTCAATAGATATCAATAATTAATCGGAAACACATTTAAGGTCTTTTCACCTCCTTAAATATTGAATTTCAAAGAATCCTGAAATTGGCAACTATGCATTTTTGTGCATGTCCCATTGAAGTAAAATTCACGATAATGGTTTGATCTCTATCAATATTTCTCCAAAAATACATTTCATCCCTTTTCAACCCTTTAGAGGTCAAATTTCGAAAAAATACCTTCTTAGCGCTCGCCTACGACCTGAGGGGAAACCACACAAAAAATTTCACGATTCTAGGTCCAGTTATTTGAGCTGCAATTTGATGTGTCAGTCAGTCAGTGTTTTATGTTATATATATATATATATATATATATGCACACACGTACACTCACACATACACACAGTAACATATTCCTAATATCAGAGGAAGGTTTTAGCTTACTTTCAAAACATTGCACACATGAAATGTACTGTTTTTGAGTCCCTCCAACATTCGTAAAATAAATATCTGAAATCAAGTATCAAGTTTGATAGAAAATATACCGCACGGGTTCTACAGTGAACTTGTTTGCAGATTTTCAAACAATTAAATAATAGGATTACCGCTCAAAGTCCCATAGTTTCAGCGGTGCAATGGAAACTACCCAATTTAGGGCCTTGCACATGCAAGCAGTGTAGGTGAGTATGTTAATCTTGCTTTTTCTTTCATTCTAAGCCACGAACTCACTAAACATATCAATGTAGGCAACACCCTTAACAGTTTACAATGAAGTATTCTGCAGCATATTAATATTTATAATCAAGCTTGTTAACGTATAAATTATTTCACAGACTTATTGTGTTGTTTGTTGAGTAGGTCTTAAATCTTTCTAGGCAAAAGGTTAAAGTATACAAATTTTTTTGGTTATTCTAAGTAGTCATTTTGATACACATGTATCTGAGTTGTGTTTGCAGGTTGTAAACAGACTGGCTGATTAGCTAGACTAATAATGTGCAAGTAGTTAAAAAATGTGACTGAAAGCCAAGACTGATAAGCAAGCCATAATTGAAGTGACTGCTGCTCTTACCTCCAGTATAGGGTGCAAAGATATTTAGAGGAGCCGGTACGTGTCGGCTGTGCTTGGTAACATTTCTCATGCAGCACTGTGCTGATATCTTGTGGTGTGATATGATGGCTTGTCATTTGGATTTCCCTAGCTTCCTGTGGTATTCCTTGTGCCAGGAAGTGCTATTATCTAGACAAAGATTGCCACACTTATGTCTGGTTTTTACATCATCATTCCACTTCTGACTGCCTTTGCTATCTGCAGCGTAAGTTGATATGTGTACATTGTGCTGCACAGTAGTGTTAATTTATTTGAATAGTTTTCATTTATCAGAAGAATAATTTCATCCTTTAATTTATTAACTAATGCCATTTTACATGCACAATAGTTTCTGACCTTTGTTTAGTTTCAAAAAGTAATATTCCTAATAAGGCAATTTATTGTTTACTGAAAGTATTTTGTTCTGTTTACCTATTATTTTTTGGTAATTCATTGGAATTATATTTTAGCTGCTTTTGTTATTAAAGTTTGTTACAAGCAATAAAATATTTTCTGTAAAAATAGTTAATGTAGCCTCTGTTTGCAAACCATATACTTTAATGAAACTTTTTTAAATTACTTTTATTCATTCATATTTGAATACTCTGCAATTTATGCTGGGAATTAGTATACAAGCTTATTATTTATGTGTTCGGATGCAGAATGGTATAACAAAATTTGTTTTGTGAATGTAAAGGGATATTTTCAGTACGTAACTAATTGACCATATTTATTTGTGTGTCATAAATAATAAAACAATACAATTTTTGCCTTATTAGAACAGTAACAACATTTGAAAAACTAAAGATCGCAAAGAGTTAAGAATTTTAGCTTGCTTGTCTAAAATTAAGAGAATGAGTCTGGATAAAATAGTGTCAAACGATATCTTTCGCACTTTGGTGAAGTTTGTAGTTGACAGTTATATTAGGTGTTTTATGTTATACAACTAATTTAGTATTATTATTGTCATTATTATTAACTACCTGTCCCGTTGCGGCTTCGCCCGCGTGTACTATAGAAAAGAGTAACTAACTTTTAGTTACGTGTTAATTGATGGTGATACTATATTCTATATTATACTATATTCACTGTTTATCTTTAAAACATCAAATACAAACAGATTTGTCCAGTCCACTGCGCTAAGCATACTTTAATTGCAGAACTTCTTTTTTTAATTCATCTTTATTTCTCTATAAAACAGCTGCCCGGCTGCGGCTTCCACCGCAAAACAGCTGCCCGGCATTTAACAGCTAGCGTACTCAATAACAGTGTAAAGAGTGTGCGCAATACGCGTAATTCCCATCGCAAAGTCTTGCACGGGATACGAACCCGTAACCCCACCCCTCCCACACCCCAAACTTTATACAATACCTGAGTTGTCAGTGAGTGTTTTCCTCACTTTTTTTTTCCGCGGTCGCAAATTAAATAAAAACAATCCTTGATGCGGATTATATATCATGCTAAAATTTCAGCTCGATCGGTGCAGAACTTTTTGAGTTTTTGAAGCGTACACAAACCAACATAACATTTATATATATATATATATATATATATATATATATATATATATATATATATATATATATATATATATATATAGATTTATTAATAGTATTAATGTTATTACCATAAAATATTTTAATATTTCTTGGCAATGTTACAAGCTTCATTTATTTTGATTTTTGTGTGTTGCTACTGTAAAATGAATAATGCCACTTTTTATTAAATGAGATTTTAATGACTGCATCAGAACTTTACATAATGAGTGATGTATTGCTATTCTTGGGAAACATTTAGGCTTGTTAGGAGAGACTTCAATTTGTGATCGTTTTCCAGTTGTGTGAACAGTTCTTGACTATTGCTGTTGATGACACTAAACCTGCTGTGTTAAAATTGTCCTTGTTTTATCTTAGTGAGGCCAAAGTGTCTGGGATGCCTAGATTATTAATGTGTGTAGCCACTTCTCATCAATGGTTTTAATTCCAATGAATGGAGTTCAAGTCTCAAACGAACAATTCAACTGTAACATTACACTGCTTATAAAACATGTAAATAATTATAAACTAAAAAACTAACTACAATTTCAAGTTACACCTTCTAACATTGCAGACAGATAAACTCTCAGTAACACGACTCTTATGTTCTATTGTCACATCTTTTCTGATACATCACAGTTACATTACATCTAGTCCTCCTCGTTCATCTCCATCTTGCCACTCACCTCTTTGTTATTCTAGCGCTGTTGCCAACAACACAGTCCCAAACATCTCATTTCCTTCCCTTCACATAAGTCTTAAACTCACAAGAACCAACGTCCTTATTCGTTACCCACCACACACATTTCATGTTCGTCACTTGTCAACATATAACATCTATTAGGACATTACAGTAGAGATACATTACTACCTAGGATCCAGTACAATAATTCAAATAATATGTTGCCAACAAAGCAGTTCATTTACATCTGTATGAATACTAATACAAACACTACTCCTCAGCACAATGACACACATAGCAGTACACTAACATCGACAAGAATACTACTACAAACCCTTGCTGTACAATAACATCTGCATGAGTACTAATACAAACACTGGGAATACAAATACAAACCTACTACTCAGTACAATGACATCTGAAAGGACACTATTACAGTGGTGTATTGCTACACACTAGGATATGCAGTGTCCAGTACAATATTTGGTTTGCTTACAGGTTTAGCCTAACCGGTGGTTTCACCGTTCTATGAGATGCTCTCCTTGCTCCAATCTCTTTTTCTCCTGGAGGCGCAAATCCTTTAAATGGTGGCCTACCACTAGTACTCCTGGACCCGTGTGGAGTTATTTTCTGTTCTCTCCTTCCCCTTTTTGCCTCCCCACTAGCTGCCTTCCAATTCCATTCACCTACAATATGATTAGATGATTGTACCTCTGATAGGTGTTTACACTCGGACAACTGCGACTTCTTCATTTGATCTACATGCACTACTCTCTCTTGTTTCCTACCAGTGTCCCAGTGCATTATTTGGTCATAGAGCTTAGGATTTTTATTACTCAACTAGGAACCCATTTCCTCACTGCATCATCTATTGTAGTTACTAAGACATTTTCCCCTTCTTTATACACCGGAATACTTTGTTTGTTGTGCCTCTTTTGATTCCACCCTGTGATTGATGGGGACTCACTAGGTGCTAACATAGTTAACTTTGTGTTGGATTTCGTTTTAAATATTACCTCGGACGGGCTTTTTCCTGTGACAGTACACGGAGTGCTCCGGTATGCAAAGAGAAATTCCTCTAAATGATGTCGCATTGTTATGTGACAGTTCTTGTGTGTACCGTCAATCACCTGTTTCTTTCAGGTCTGCTTGATCGTTTGTACATCTCTTTCCGCCAGACCATTTTACTGGGGTGATATGGTGGACTTTTGACAACACGTATTCTATTTGCTGTACAGAATGAAACAAATTCTCTTGAGCTAAATGGGGGCCCATTATCGGAAACTACGCTACCAGGAATTCCAAAAATCGCAAAGCATGATCTCAATTTTTCGATGCCCTTAACAGCTGATGTGCCCTCCATAATCCATGCACTGACCCATTTTGAGAAGTGGTCACACAATATTAATATTTTTATACCCTCCTGGTCCAAAAAGTCAACATGTACTCTTTCCCACGCTTTATGTGTTTGTGGCCAAGTCATCGTTGGTACCACTTTTCGGAACTTTTCACACTGACATGCTTCGCAGGATTGTACCTTACTATGTACATCGCACTTTAACTGCGGCCACCACACCAAGCCCCGTGCCAGCATCTTCATTCGTACTTTCCCAGGGTGTTCCTCATGGAGCATGTCTGTTACCTGTGCTTGGATTTGTCGTGGGATAACAACTCTATTTCCCCACATAAGGCAATCCTGTTGAATTGTCAGCTCGTGGCGTCGTTGAAAAAATGGTTTGAGTCCATTATCGTACATATATTGTGGCCATCTGTATTTCATCATTTCAATAACTTTATTCACTATCAGGTCTTGATGCTGCGCCTTAGTAACATCCTTTACTGTAAGGGGTATCTCAGAAAAGTCTAGTGTACTAGTGATTGCAAAAACCCCAGTTCCCATGTTTTCTGGTAATCTCGATAATGCATCTGCATTTGCCAGTTGCGATCCTAGCCGATATTCTTTCTTATAATCATATGCTGCTAAGAGAACTGCCCATCTCTGGAGCCTAGCGTAAGCCAAAGTGGGGATACCCTGGTCATATCCCAAGAGTCTCCTCAGGGGTTGGTATCTGTTACGAGTATAAATTTGTGTCCATATAAGTATTTATGGGAGCGTTTGACAGCAAACGTTATGGCAAGGGCCTCCCTATCGATCTGCGAGTAATTTTGTTCTGCCTTAGTGAGTGTGCTTGAGGCAAAAAGCACAGGTCTATCAATTCCATCTACCCTATGGCTTAAAACTGCCCTCACACCATACAGCGATGCATCACACGCCACCGTGATAGGCAGTGCAGGGTCAAAATATACTAAAAATGTCTCTGAAGTAAGCATTCCTTTTGCATTATCAAAGGTCTTTTTGCAAGATTCATCCCAACACCATGTGCTACCTGCTTTAGTAAGATTGTACAGAGGTTTCATTTTGCTAGATAACATGGGGAAGAATTTATGGTAAAATTGTAACAAACCTAGGAACGATTTCAGTTGTTGTACATTTTGTGGCACTGCTGCATTCGCAATAGCTTGAGTTTTGTCATTGGTGGAGTGCACCCCTGAGCCATCTATCTTGTGCCCTAAATATTCCACACATTCACAAAAAAACTGACACTTTGACATGTAGACTTTAATGTTGTACTCTTTTAGCCTCTCTAAGACAACTGTGACTTTTTGAATGTTATCTTCCAAAGATGTACTAACAATCAACACATCATCCATGTAACAATTTACTCCTTTAAGCCCTTGCAATACTCTATCCATAACAGACTGAAATATGGCAGGTGCACTAGCAATGCCATATGGCAGTCTTGTCCATTGAAATAACCCCTAATGAGTGTTGATAGTTGGATAAGGTTTTGACTCATTACCCACTTCCAGCAGCTGGTAGGCGTTTTTGAGTTCTAATACCATGAAAATCTTACCACCCGCTAAACTAGCAAACACATCCTCCAACTTTGGTAGTGGGTAACAATCAACATTTAATACCTTGTTTAAAGACACCTTACAATCTACACACAATCTCAGCCCACCCTGTTTTTTTTTTAGAACCATTACGATGGGACTGGCCCACTCACTATGTTTCACTGGAACAATTTTACCTGCATTCTGTAGCTCTTGTAAATGCTGTCCCATCTGCTCTCTCAGTGCATATGGTGGCTCATATGCTTTGTGGAAGATGGGCACTGCATCTTCCTTGACGTGAAGGTTAGCCTTAAAGTTCTTGATGCACTCGGTGTTATCTTTGTCGAACAGCTTTGAAAATATTGTGCACAAGTCCTTTTTAGCTAGACTAATATGGTCATCTATAATATTGCCTATGTTGCTCAACGCACTCCCACTTACAATTGTTCTCCAGCTCGGTATGATAACATCAAGCCAATCTCTTCCTAGGAGAGGTACCATGTTGCTCCTTCCTTTGATCACCACAAGAGGCAGCTGATGCTGTTTATCTAACTGCCCTACTATATTCACACAAATTTTCCCTAGCGCTTCAATCTGGGAATCAGACACTGACTTTAATTTTAAATCACAACGCTGTAATTTAATACGAGAAAAATAGTCTTTATATGCTGTTACTGGTATCACAGAAACACACACCCCACTATCAATTTCCATTTTCAGTCTCTGCCCCTCCACAGAAATTACCGCAGTCATGGGTTTACTTGCTTTACTAATGTGCACTGATGTGTAGCTGGCAACCTCTCCAATGTGGTATAGATGCAATGACTTAAGTTCTGTTGTTGCCTCGTCACTTGAGACGTCGGCTACCTCGTGTACCCTCTTATTTCGACAAGCCCGAGCTGCATGACCCATTTTGGAACAATTATAGCACTTCCATTGTTTTGCTATACACGTTGCCGGATTATGCTTGCGTCCACATTGGAAACATACTACCGACGACCTGGTCGGCGACAGTTCATCTACTGTCGGTGGTGACTTATCTCTTCCCCGCCGGAGCTGTGTTTTAGCTCTGTCATCTCTTGGTCTGTCGTTTCTACTGCCTTTATGCCTTAATAATTTGTTTATACTTGATGATGAGTCTGACTGGCTGGTATGTGATGCCGGTTGAAAATATTTCATTTCCTTAGCTGCTACTTCCATACCGTTTGCTATTTCGCATGCTTTATCAAAAGTGAGGTTAGGTTCGAAAATGAGGTTACGCTGGGTGTTTTCATATATCAATCCACATACTAATTGATCCCTCAAGGCCTCAGGTAAGAACTGTCCGAACTCACATGATTTGGCTAGATTTATAAGTTCCACCACATACTCAGCTACCGTTTCACCTGATTTTTAGCTCCTCTTATGAAATTTAATACGCTTCACAATCACATTTTTTGCTGGGGAAAAATGTTTGTTTAAAGCCTGCGACAGCTCGTCAAAACTTTTGGTGGTCGGGTCTCCAGGCACAATTACACTCTTTAAAATTGCATATGTCTTGGCTCCTATAAGTGTGATAAATAAGGGTACCTTGGCTTGATCTTTCACTTCGTTTACAATGAAGAATTGTTTCATACGTTCCATATAAGAACCGAAGTCCTCGACATCTGGGTCAAATTCTCCAAGATGGCCAGTTAGACCCATGTTTACTTTCACTGCACCTAATCTTAAAAACAGTACGTTTATAACACGATCCTAATTCGATCTTGCTCATCCCATCCTCGTCGCCAGTTTCTTATGTTCTTTATTGTCATATCTTTTCTGATACATCACAGTTACATTACATCTAGTCCTCCTCGTTCATCTCCATCTTGCCACTCGCCTCTTTGATGTTCTAGCGCTGTTGCCAACAACACAGTCCCAAACATCTCAACGACCAGCATCAAAACTTGCTGTACAACTTGCAAAGTGACACAAGAAATACAGTGTCATACAAGTAGCTAAGGATAATTTTATTTTGCCTATGTGAGTAAATTAATATGTTAGTGCCCCTACACAGGACTTCTCTTATTTCCTGTACTTGACCATGGGTTACCAAGTGGTGTAAGAAACACTGTGTCTACTTGCCATGTTCAGCTTTAATATGTCTGTTGAGCATCAGAATAAATTGGTGAAATTGAATGATGGGATATTCAAGGTTGAAGTGAGTAGGGTCCACAGGAACCCATCCCTGAATAAAAAACTATATAATATTGCTTTAGCTTTGCAGTTTATTATTTTACATCTGTATGTACAGGAAGGTGATGCTCCTTTGATATCAAGTAATAAGTTATTACAAAATAATATCAACCAAGTGCAGAAAGCTTAGTGTTTTCTATATTATTTCATACCATCCTCCTTCCAACCATATAGCATTGTAACTGAAAAAATAATTTTAAAAAGCACCACCTCATTGTAATTACTTTCTGTAAACACAGGATGAATGTTTCACAATACAGCAACTTAAAAGTCTAAATTTACAGTGTATTTTACTAACATAGCCAAGGATATCTTAATATACACTATTTTTAATCACACACACAATAGTTTAAAAAATATTTAACAACTAGTGAGTTGCACTGGCAGTTTTAATCCCTTTGTTGGCTCTTATGATGCTGGCGCATGTGCATAAAGAAAGGATGACTATAAGTATCCCATATTCAGTTCTTTTCAGAAGTTGTGTCCCAGGTAAGGGTAGTTAAGTACTGTAATTTGTGTCAGTTAAATTTGGGTTTGACCCATTGTTAGGATTAGATGACCGCTGTGTAAACATAAATCTAGAAACAATGGAGAAATTGCAGCTAGTAATTTTATGACGTTATTTTTACTCCAGTACATCATCAAAAGAAACAAAAAACTCTTGAACTTCAAACTTTACCAAAGTACCAAAGATGCAGCTTAAAATTATTGCTTGCAAAAGCACTCTACTTAATTAGGATATATCAACTTCTTTAATGTTTTAAATGCTACTAATTTATTTTTTTTACAGTTTATTTTTAAATTTCTCAGCAATTTTGTATGCTCTCTTCAATTTTAATTTTCATATTATGTTGCACTGTTATAAAATGAGTTTATCACACAGTTATTTACTATATTTTTAATGACTGTGTTTTCTACTTAACCAAAATCAAATATCAGGAGTTTTGAGAACAGTTTTTGTAACTTTTTTCCTTTGTCATCTAGCAGGACTGTTTTTTCTGGGTTTTTCACTTTGTTAGTCAGTGAATTATGTTTCAGTTATAAAATATATGTTATTACAAAAAAGTTGTCATAATTCTAAATGTGCTGCAGTGACAAGTGCGGTAAGAAACGATTTTTTTTTGTGAACTTTTTTAATGAATCTGGTAATATATTTTTGTGCTTAGTGGTACAATTCCTGTAAAGTGCTGGAAATGTTTGGAAAGTATCATGTGTAAGTTTGCTGTTGAATTGCAGGTCAATCTCTGCTTCAGCCTGCAACATGAGGGGGCTCTTTAGCTATGCACGAAGCGAAGGTTATCCAACTATGTACCCAGAGATGAAAACAGCTGTCACTGTTGATGTTCTTGAAGCAGGTTTCATTTTTGCTTTTGTCATCCTGGCAACATGTTTTTATTTGATCATGCCAGGAACTAAAGGAAAGTTCTATGTAAGTGAACAGTGTCTCATTTGTTGCTTATGACCAATTAGGAAACTGAAAATATATATGCAAAAAAAGTTGTTTTCTGTACCTCTGAATTGTAGAAATGTGCCTCTTAATTAAATTACACAGGCATAATAAAATTTTATGCCCAGTATTCAGGATGTGATTCCTCATAATACTTGCTGGATCCTTTTGTAGCCATAGTGAATATTAACTCTCTCAGTACTACAGAGCTGCAAAAATTGGTTTTTGTTTCCTGTGTGAAAAATGCAAGAGGACCACAGAGTGGCCCTGTATTTTTAAACGAACTAATTTACAAATTTTAAATATATTTTTAGAAGAAGCATATTGGTATTTAGTTATAATATTAAATCACTACAAATTTCTGAAAAGTCCGTCTGTAATTTTCACATACATTTCAAAAAATCTGGCATATGACTTCAAAAAAACTGACTCTGAGAGGCAGGGTTGGCCAGAGTTCTCTGAAAGGGCATAGACCTTGCAAAAAAAAAATTAATTTTGTCACACACAAAAAGATGTATTTACTATTATCATCAATTATTACCAATTAAGAAATGCTCATTTGGTTTGTCTCCTATGTCTGCCCATGAAGTTCATTTTGTGAAGCTAAATAATCCTATTTTGAAAACTTCGAACGTAGCTTTTTTCTTGAAGTATCTCGAAACGTATTTAAACATTCTGTTTAAATGAATTTCTTCCCATACTAAAGCATAGTGTATTTGAAAAAGATATGGTAAATTTTACTTCATTAAAATTGCAAACACTTTAAATGGATATAAAAACCTTTCTTAGAAAATATTTTACTGTAATTTTAATTAAAAAATATTTAATTGTACCTTGCAGTTCAGATTGCTTAAAAAATGCTTATACTAATACTATGCTAATATTTTTGTATGCAAAATTAGGAACATTGCTGGTAAAGCTTTTTGGTATCTTTTGTCAAATATTTGTGATGGACTAAAAAAAAAATATAAGACTAACTTAAATTTTTCAACATAAAGAATTGAAAAGAATTTCAAAATTCTTCACAGTATAGAATGGTACTAAAGGTGTCTCATTTCTTCACATTGTTCACACCGTCTGTCAATTATCATTTTATTATGTACTTCTGTATGTTTGTTGCCTACACTGCATTATCAAGAATAATATTGAGCTGATTGGCTCGTAGGGGATGCATCCTTTATGGTAGTTTTGCTTGGTTGTTTTGTTTTTGGTCTTTTTCATTTCAGTTTGTTTAATTTGGTTTGGTTTGTTGTTTCTTTTGAGGACGTCTGTCGGCCGAGGTTTGTTTAGCTTACCTTTGCTTGTTGCAAATTCGTTTTCAGGGATTCGGCTTTCCCTGGTTTAATGGGGCGTGTGTTGGTAGTATCTTTGAGGCGTCTAAGTCACTCCTTCCGTCGGGTCCACCCCTTTAACGGCCGTGGAGGGGCGGCTGTGATGGGAGGGGAGTCTCAAGGGTCTCTGCTGCTAGAGGAGGTAAGGGAGGGGGTGACAGTGTTTTGTTTGGTAGGCGATGACGCAAGCGGTGCTCAGTCTTGCAAGGCGAGTGGGACGAGGAGGCAGCAGGCGAAGTTGACGATCAGTCGGGTGTGGTCCAATGAAGTTGCAGTGCTGATGGTCGACGACTCGGAGGGAACCTACTTCCATTAGGCGTGGGTGATTGCCCGTTCCTTTTTTGGCTTAGCAAGGCAAATGGAAGGTCCGATCGCAGTTCAGGTATGCTATTGACGACTGATGGCTGTGGCGATTTAGAGGATTTGGTGAGTCGTCCCGATTTTCATCGTTTTCCCTTTTGAGGAGAGACTGTATCAGTTGACGATAGTCTCTGTCTGATAAACTGTTTTGGATGTTGAGGAAATTTTTCTAGCGACGAGTCCCGAGTTGTTTTGAAACATTGCTGTTTGCAACTTCGAAGAAACGGGATAAGCACTGTCCAAGTCGACTAGGATCAAAAAATGGGGGCGCAGAATTGATTTGCAGCAAGAGAAGTGACGAACTGATGTTTTGGGCGTGATAGTGTTGAAGTCGGAAGGTTGAGGCCTGTTAATCCATTTGAGTACACCATTTAACCCATTTGATGAGTGCTGTATTAATGTATTTGCGTCCTAAGTAACTCTGGTTTGGAGGCGCATATTGTGTGTCAGCTCTGCCTTTGTGTAAGCACGTTTGTAGTGTGTATGTAACATAAACCACAGCAAACTGTGAAGAGTATTGTGTGTGGCGAGTGCCCTTTTGTAAATTTCAAATGTTGTGAAAGATTTAGCATCAAAAAGTATACATTCGACTTTGTACCTCAGATTGTTGTGAAATTATGTTGAGGGAGGAGTGATGTAATTTATGGTTATTGAATTTATGGATTTAAACTAAAAAAGGTGCATGTCATTTTCTCATTGTTTTGTTGCATTCCTGTTGTGATTGCCCTGAGCATTGGTTATGACAGATGTTTTTTTGCCTTTTAATGAATATGGCTCATAAGAGATTCGTTGGTGAGGTCGAATCCTTGGTGGTAAGCCAAAGATAGAACGCCTTCTGCCCTGGTAATTGGTTCAATATCAAAATGCATTTTGTCATATTGGAACGCATCCTTGTTTTAGTAAGTTTAAACTTAAAAATTAAAATAGCTGATAACTTACTTAAATTAAAGGTATTGTATGCTGATGTGTATAAATTGTACCAAATTCTATTTACAAAAGACAGAACATATTGTAATCACAGATCACTTTAATGCCAATTTGTGTGTGCCTTGTGTTAATATTTGACAAAAAAGAACAACATTTCATACTAGCAAAATACTTTTATCTCTTGACTTTCTCAATTTTTCCATTTTCTGCATCTACCCACAAAACATACAACTTGCACACACTCCTACCAACACTCCAACTCCAGTCTTCCCTCTGTAATACTCACAGCTGACAACATAAACAATAACACAAACAATAACATTCTTTACATCCCCCTTCAAGTTGAAGTTTCCAGAAATGATAAACTTCAAGTTGTCCATAGGTACAATAGCAGTAATATGATCAATGTACAGGTAGAACAGACAGCATATCTCTTAAAACACTAAATTTGTAAGCAGGTGTTGTTTTTGTAAACATATCTGCAATATTTTCCTCCGATTTTACATATCTAATAAATTTTTTGAGACAACATCTTTAACAAAGTTAACTTTGATATCAATGTGTTTTGATCTTTTTGAGTTTTTCATGGTTATTCAGCATGTGAATAGCACTTTTATTGTCACAAAACAAGATTGGTATAGAGTCACTAGTTGAGACACTCTGTATTAGTCCATGAAGATACAAGATTTCACATGTTGTATGGGCTGCTGCAATATACTCTGCCTCGGCAGTTGACAAAGCAACAGTCTGTTGTTTCACAGACTGCCATGAAACTAGGTTTCCGGCATAGAAGACTGCTGAGCCACTGGTACTCTTTCTATCTTCCTTATCCCCAGCCCAGTCAGCATCAGTGTATGCTACTAAGTCTTCTTACTCGTTTTTCTTGTAGACTAGTCTTTGGTGTGACTGAGGTACCGCAGAACCCTCTTAGCTGCATTCCACAACCAGTTTGTGGGTCTATCTAAAAATCTACTTAGGTATGAAATAGTAAACATAATGTCAGGTCTACTGATCATACACAAGTACATTAAGCACCCAATGACCTGTCTGTAGGGTACACTCACAAGTTCTCCAGAGGAAGATGGTACTGCATCGTGTGCCATAGGAGTCTGCACACCCTTGCACTTATCCATGTTGAACTTCTTAAGAATACCTTCAATAAATTGTGTTTGA
>PNEQ01006290.1:0-26088 GCA_003012365.1 Medauroidea extradentata
CTTCGGAAACACATTTCACCCCTTTTCACCCCCTTAGAGGTCGAATTTCGAAAAATCCCTTCTTAGTGCTCGCCTACGACCTGAAGGGAACCCCCACAAAAAATTTCACGATTCTAGGTCCAGTGGTTTGGGCTGCAGTTTGATATGTCAGTCAGTCAGTCAGTCAGTCAGTCACCTTTCATTTATATATATATATATAGATTTCTCGCTGGTCATACTTCCTTTTCAGATCGTCTGCCTTAAAAGTTTACAAACTTAGTTTTATTCTTATGAATCAAGTTATCTTGTAAAAGTAAAACAAAATACATATATATTTTTTAAAATACTTATGTAAGCATCACTCTGGCAACAACAACACCTCAATATCTCTACTCGTTAGATAGATTTAATGGGCTATTAGAAAATAAATTTGATGTTTTTTCACCCTTTGGGTGACGAATTTCGAAATACATTAAAGTCACATATTTGACATCTATATAAGTATCCAATTGAAGTGCGAATCACCACTGTAGCCCGCTCAGTCGAATCAAAATCGATCGTTCATTAAAACACACATATGATCCCTAAACAGTACAGTCAGTTCAAATTTCGAAAGGTCTTAAAACCGTTTTGCGATGGTTTCTGCAATCATCATCCTGAAGCAAATATTAACTGTATATCTCGACGGGCTCGATAGATATAGAGAATTTATCTAAAACACACTACAGATATTTTCACCTCCTAAGACAGTGAATTTCGAAAAACCCATTAATCACGTTTTAGAATACTTTATTGGTGTCTAGTGGGCGTGAAAAACACGACAATAGCCCGCTGTGGGCTCAAGATGGATCGACGATTAATTGAAAACACATTTCACAATTTTTCACCCCTTTTCTCCTCATTAGGTGGCGAATTTTGAAAATTCGTGAAAACATTTTTCAGGTATTTAAGTAAGCATCAATCTTTAACAAAAATCACGTCGCTATATAATATCAATCGGATCTATATAAACCGATTGTGAATAAACACATTTTACCCTCTTTTTTTACCTCTTTTGGGCCGAATTCGGAAAATATATTTTAATGGTATTTGGGATATTTACAAAAGCATCACTTCGATATCTCGATTGGTTCGATAGATATAGAGGAACAATCGAAAATACATTTCACGTATTTTCACCCCCTTAATTAAAAATTTACGAAACGTCTTGGAGTCCTGTCATAGACATGTGTATACGTAACCAATTTAAGTAAAAATCACGACGATAGTCAATTGTGTTTCAAAGATATAGACGATTCATAAAAAACACATTGTGCTCCTTTTTACTGCTTTGGGGGTCAAATTTCTAAACATCCTAAACCTGCTTTTTCGGTAATTGCGTAAGCAGCATTTTGAAATGAATAACTCTCTATCCCGAATGATATCGATAGTTAATCGGAAACACATTTAAGGTCTTTTCACCCCCTTAAATTTTGAATATCGAAAAATCCTTAAATTGGCTAATATGCATTTTTATGTGTATCCCATTGAAGTAAAAATCACGATGATTGGTCATCGGGTTCGAGCTCTATCGACATTTCTTCGAAAATACATTTAACCCCTTTTCACCCCTTCAGTGGTCGAATTTCGAAAAATTCCTTCATACTGCTCGCCTACGACCTGAGGGGATCTCACACAAAAAATTTCACGATTCTAGCTTCAGAGGTTTGAGCTTCAGTTTGATATGTCAGTCAGTCAGTCAGTGTTCTATTTTATGTATAGAGACAAGCTGTCCGTTGCGGCTTCTTCCACATGTACTATATAAATGAGTAAGTAACATTTAATTACGTATTAATTGATGGTGTTACTATATTTTCTGTATATCTTTCAATATATGAAATATGAAACAAGCTGTTAAATAGTACAACAAATACGATCACCTTTATCCAGCCCACTTCGCTGAGCGTACTTTATTTGCAGAACCTCTTTGATTTTAATTTATCTTTTATTACTGTATCATAATCAATAACTGTCTTTTGTAGAGCCAAAAAAAAAAACATATCGATTGCCACTTTTGAGTTATTTCTCCGTGGTCACTATTCACTTTTCGGGAGTTTTTAATGTTTTACTACAAGTCACACCCGTAATTGTCGAATTAAAAAAAAAAACCTGAGTTCTGTTTTTGGATATTTATGTAAGTTCAGTTTAAAGCAAAATCCTCCTCGATATCTCAAATGTCAGGAGATACGGATGATTAATTGAAAACACGTTGCATTTTTTACCGGCTTTCAAGGACGAATTTTGATAAATCCTAAAACGGCTTTTTAGACAGTTACATGTGCACTATTCTGATGCAAAGAGCACTTCGATATCTTACGTGGTTTAAAAAATATATAGGATTTATTGAAAACACATTTAATGGCTTTTCAGCCCTTAATTTCGGAATTTCAAACAATTATGAATTATAAAATATGCATTTTACTAGACAATGATTTGAAATAAAATTGTTAACAATGTATCATCAGGTTAGAGTGTTATCGAGAATTTCGCGAAAACACGTTTTGCCCCTTTTCTCCCCTTTAACTTTCGATTTTCGAAATATTCTTTCACAGGTTTTAACCCTTTGTAAATGTGAAACGTCGTAAACTATTTTATCCAAATTTACAGTGCTTGTGTAGAATGCGCTACAGTTGTTGGATTGAGTGACAGATTAGGGTCAGCGCTCGACATCGAGGTCTTTAGCGCTAGTGAAGGATGACATGAGGTGAGTATGTAGCAGCGCCGGAATGATGGGACGGGGGAAACGGGAGATCCTCGAGAAAACCCCCCGACCTGCGGCATCATCCGGCACGATTCCTACATTCGAAATACGGGGACCGACCCCGCCGGGAATCGAACCGGGAATGCCTTGGGGGTATGGGGGAGGCAAATAATCTGACCATTCAGCCACTGCGGCCCCGCAAAATTGTTGGACTACCGGGCTGTAGGACTTGGCGGTAACATAGCCAGCTACTCTTGCTTGATCGTCTTCACACATATTACAAGACACGTCCACGTGATCTGCAGAGGAAATAACTCGCTTGCGGTATTAAGTACGAGATGTAGCAGTGAATTAAACAAATGAAATCCCCGCGACTGAGATACGCAACTTTACGAACAATAGACTCTAGGAATAATTTCGGCTGTGTCATAGTCATATAGCATATAACCGTATGCTCACTGGTAAACGTGTAGTACACATTGTTTACAATGTATGTCCACCCACCGTCGCAACTGCGTTGAGAACAACCAAACATATGTACGCAGTATTGTCTATGCTCTAGGCTCTGTAACGAGTGCTCTGCACAGAAAAATTCTGTTTAAAATTCATATTTCAGATACTAATGTATTCACTGATATTACGTTTAGGCACAAAAAAAATGTCTACATTTTCTATTTACATTTCACACGGAATCCCTCATCGAAGATTGTCGGTGTTATTCGGAAATATCCTGAATATAGTATGTAACGTAGGCTGATCTGAAACTGTACGTTAGAAATCGACGAAACAAATTTGCGTATTGAGGAAACTATATTATGTAAGGCTATTGTATATATACATTTTATTCCCTTAGCAGCAAGCACGTGGGGATATTCCTTCCATATTATCATCAACTCTGTTTGCCCAAACTTTGAAGTTTATGTTTCTCCGTTACATTAAAGAAATTTGTCTTTAATTTTTTGCAAGTATTTCGTCTTTTGAAAATCACATCACCGTAGAGGGGCGTTTTAAACGTGCACATGCTCCCATTTCACATTCAGTTACGAGGACTTTATTTTGACACTTCTCTCCCAAGAATGATTAATGTTAACCATAGCTGTAATGATGCACAGTTCGTTGTAAAACAGCGATTATGTATCGTGCACATTCTGGACAAGAACTGTAGGTGTACGAACTGTGTCACAATACGAGTAGATGAACTTGGACACGTGACGTAACAGCGACGTGACATACTGTATGTAGGTGAGACGACGGGAGATGGTATAGTTGATGACGGCGTGATTCATCTGGTTGGTCGCAGCTGTGTGTCGGCTGTGGAGGGGGGACTAGCCTCGCAGTGTAGTGGTAGGACAACAAGACGGGGGTGAGTATTGCAGCCTTATCGCCTCCCTGGAAGTCATTACTGCCCCTCCCCCACCCTCGCTATACTCCTGCTCTGCTCCCAGTAGGCCTTAGTTCTTATCGCCCGGCTAGGACGTGGCGACTGCGCGCGCGGGTAATTAGAGTGATAGAATAACGGTGTTCGGCAAGCGGCACGGCGGGAAATATAGGCTGGGGAAAACTGAGATAGGGACCGGGAACAATGCGCGATGATAAACTACGGTGAGGCGGAGAGTGAGAGAGAGAGAGAGAGGAGTACAAGGAGGCAGTGCTGTGAATTACAGGCTCGCTCGATAGGCGTAGTGTAGCAGTGCTCCTTGCTGCAGAGGCGTTACTGCGTCCTTGTCTTGGTCCTCCACGCTCACCACCGTCTTCAAGGGTACTGTCTACATCTCGCCGCGACAACTCACAGTATCAGGGGCCTTAGTCATTGTCGGCTTCACTTCCCACTTCGATTATATCTTCCTCCGACCTATGTTCGTCGTATTCGTCGGTCAGGACTAACGCTAGTCCGAGGATCATATTGCCTTAGTTCGGACTAAGTTTTGATAAGTAACAATGGTAGCTACAACGATGTGTGAAATCGAAAATTAACATCACGGACGTTTAAATTATATCATATTTGTTCACAGTGTTTTGTACTAGCTGAGGGTAGCTAATGATAATTTCGAACGGAAACAAATTAAAACCCTACAGTGTCAAGTCACTAAAACCTATACATAAATGTAGGCCTATTGTATGGAAAATTTCGTAAATTATATTAGTGAGCAAACAACTCGTTTTAAGTTTGTACCTACTGTTGAAGGCTACCCACATAAAAATTAAGTACTTAAAAGTCTAAATTCTATATTTCTACTGCAGCTTTAATACTATATAGGCTACATATTTGTACCTCAACTGTAAGGTTTTCCGACATTTTAAAACCTAGTGAAAAAATTTCGGTAACTCGTGTGTATTGACCTTCTTGTATGCATATTTTTCTTTCCAATGGCAATTTCATCAAATATATTAACTAACAGCAAGGAATTTAACAGCAAGAATATTACCGCTGCTGTACAGCGGCAGCTCCGTTACTCTCGGTTAGCCCTACAGACCAGTTATTTACTATATAGCGTAATTACAGTGTTATAAATATTTCCATAACAAGGTATAAGAGATAGTGTAAGATTGTAGCAACATATTCACTACATTTCATGACTGAAACAACATTTCGATTTGAATGTCACTGGAAATCAAATTACTTTCGCTAGCGTACGCTAGTGTTAGAGACTGAAGTGCGCATTCACGGCACATCTGGCACAGTGTGCAGTGTTAATAACGCCGTTAACTTTAGTACAATGTTTGTTGGTTGAAGCGATTGAAGATATTTTGGTCTTAAACGCTGGTGAGGGGTGACATGAGGTAAGTATTGAGCAGCGTCGGAATGAAGAGGCGGGGAAGACGGGAGACCCCGAGAAAATTCACTGTCGTCCGGCAAGGTTATCACACGCGAAGATTTGGGGACCGACCCCGCCAGGTAACGAACTCGGATCGCCTTGCTGGAGGCGAGTGCTCTAGCCACTATGCCAACCGTGGTCCCAACGTTCGTCGGAGTTTATGAATAAGGTAAACGTAGATTGGCCTGGATCAAGCTTGGGTCAACCCTGGATTAACCCGCCGCAGAGGATCTCAGGAACATCTCAGTATTATCTTCCGACTACGAACAAAGCAATAGGACGTCCTACGAGTGTTCAAGCGTCAGAAACACTTTCTACCAGCGAGACATCCCACAAAGAAATGCTAATTGTCATCTTGTGACCTTTTATCTTCGTTAAATAGAGCGAGTGGACTATTGCGGGAAATTTGACTGTTTCTTAGGTTCCAATTTACGGCTTTTCTTTTTCGTTTGCTCGCATTTAAATAGTGTCTTGAAACGGGTAGTTTGTCCATTTGTGAACAGTTGGGCGAATTAGATAATCGTAATAAATGATGTCAGGTGCTACATTCCATCAGAGGCTTGTAGACTTTTGACACCGTTGATTTCTTATTATTTCGTAAATATGTAGTAAGAATAATGCAGACAGGTCGCTAAAAGAAGTTTTCGCTTGGCGCATGAATAGTGTTGTAACGTGTCCTGCATATAATTTGATAACTGTTAACTTATTCCTTATATATCTACAAATTGGAAGTAAACATATCTGAAGGGATTCTCGAACTTTTACAAGTAATAGCAGACTAAAATTTTAATTTTTTAAACAGATGTATCTGGAAAATTTTAGACATTTTCATAAACAAAATTGTAGATTCACTGCTTTAACTCCCTGGAAGAAATAACCATAAAACACGGAGCACCAGTTTAGTGCTTCGCGCTTAAATACTGTGCCATTCCTGACACGCGCACTAGTGTTGCCCGTATTGCTATCTTCTGTACTGCCTTCAGTAGGCAACATAGCATCACGCGAAGGACTTCTCTTGTGTTATGAATCTGGTTCCCAGCGGCTGCAAAAGTGAATTTTCGAGTTATTTGGACCTCCCTAACCACTCACTTGCGTACAAATTAACACTCGACACTTTAAACAGTCAAATTAATATTCGGTATTTTTTTTGTTAACTTTAGCGCTCTTAATTGTTGTAGTAGCACCTTAAAATACGTACTTATGCCCCTAGACTCGTAGATTTTCCACAATATCTATTGAATGATGCATATATTTCATAGTTGTATGGTCACGCTATCATCCAACAGGCAGTGGTAATAAATTTGAGCGCACGTGGCGTTAATAGTTCGGCAAGTTAAACGAACCTATGCAACAAATTAATTACTTCGAGTAGTTTTAATTGAGCCTTTAACGACTCCTAGAGAAAATATATTCTGTCTAGAACTAAGTGATCGGAAAATAAAGCTTTGAAATTTTAATACTTCACCGGTAACTGCATAAAACTGAAACCAAACTCCATGATTTATAGAATATTTTTAATTTTTCCGTTTCAATTCAATTTTATACATAAAATCGTCATAACTCACTTCGCTATTTCTTAACGTCAAAATATATTTGCAACTGGAACAAAGAATGATGTTGGAGACTTTATTGAAAAATTAAATTAGCATGTATTATATGTGCAAATAAAGGAAAAAGTATCCGGTTTTTACATAAAATCTATAAAGTAAGACTTCTTCAAAATTATGGCGATGGTATACAGAAAAATTTAATAAACATTTATACATTACGTGGTGAAGCAATGGTAAAACATCCGCCTCGCATTCGGGAGAACCGGGGTTCGATCCCCGGCCCCTGCTATCCTGATTTCGGTTTTCCAGGGTTTCCCTAAATCACTCCAGGCGAATGCTAGAATAGTTTCGCCAAAAGGTTTGGCCGACTCCTTTTCCCTTTCCTTCATGTAATACTATCAAGACCTTGTGCTTTTCGAGGGCAAGCAAAACGAAATAAATAAGAAAATAATAAACAAATGTTCATGTTTGTAAAAAAAATACGTGAAAGCAATAACTGTAGTTACATCTGTTAAAATAAATTTTTAAATTAATATTGAGCTACTCATTGAACACGTTACAAATGTTGCTTTAAAGTTGATTATGCAACCCATTAGAACTGTGGAAGCAAAATAATATAAAAGAAAGTCTGGTAAACGCTTAAAAAATAGTAAATACATTTTTACGTGTCAGTTACCCTTCTGCATGTTGATTTATTGGTTTACCTTGGCTTTATTTTAATGCCCGAAAATTTCAACATAACCACAACGTGAACACAGTTCTTTTTCTTCTTTTAGTAGACGTACGAGAAGTGAACTACGCATTCGTAATTGTATTTTTTATAAGAGTTACTAAAAGTGATGATATTTAGTAACTTTTATAAAAAAAAAACTTAATTGTGAGTTCCTGGTACACTTTTTACACGTATACTGGAAGGTAAGATCAGTAGCTATGTTTCGGTCGTCAAACAAAGATAGGGAAGTGAAACAAATAAATGAAAACGTAGGAGTTAGACAGATAGTTAAAATAGACATTTTGTAAATTTTCAAAATCATATTGTCGCAGAAATTAATTGTTTTAATGAGGAAATTTAAAATGTAAATTTAGTTAGAATTTATTTTGTGCATGGAAAAAAATAATATATTCGTAGTCAATCACCAATGCACGCCAGTTATGTGTCTTTCTCATAGTGACGACGGGGCACTTGAAACAAAAAAGTCACTATTATTGCTGCTTTGTTTCTGAACTTCGAAAGTACACATAGCTATTCTTGCGTCAAGTAGCATGAAGCCAGAGCTTTGTTATTTAAATGAGACTACCCTAGTAATTTAGTTAATTAATTCGCCCAAAATACAAAATTAAATAAAAAGCAAACAAACTCAGCCAAATATTCAGTAATATTTAACCTCTTTGCATGTGGTAAGTGCAGAAAGAAAGAATGAAATTTATTTCAGATAATGCTATTTTATTTTAGAGCTTAGTTTAGTGTGTAAGTATACATTGAATTACAATAGAAAATAAATAATTTACCAAAATCATACGAACGTAGTTTCAAATTACACAGTATACTTAGGACGAACATAAATACAAATTAACTAATAAATATTCTTCCAAACCCACAACACAAACTGCTCTGAAAATCTTGTAGAAAGGCAACCAGAACTCTTCAGACCATGTTCCAATTAAACAATTTTCATTTAAAAAAAAAACAGGTAACTAGGGATTCTCAACAAAATAATAAAATGACGCATTTACTGTATAAACTATATTGTGTTTGGCGAATTAATTGCTACACATTTACCAAACACAATTTTTCAAGTAGCCTTGCTGTTTTCGTCGAGTAGGCCTACTAACGTTCAGTATGTACGCTAGTTTACCATTGTAAAAACACAACTACGTCTTAATAAGTAAAATATACTTCATAAAGTAAGTAGTTTTCAAACCTATCCGTTTGCTACATTTTCACATCGTAAGTATCCGTGTATTTTCACTGTTGTGACAGAACGCCGAAAATAACATGTAACTGAAAAACGCGGTGGAATTATAAAGTGTTTTAATTTAAATATTATTGGTTTTAAGTATTCAAATCTTAGAACGTTAACTCATGTTGTTAATGCATGTTGAACAGTGAGGGGTCGCGATGCTCGAGAGGTCAAACCTCGCGCCACCCACCTCCGGGTTTGATCCTTGGTGGGTTTGGTCCCAATACTCTGTCCACTCTAAGGTTGCAGCAGAAATAAAAATTGCTGACGAAATAAACCAAAGCAATTGAATTATATCTTTATTCCTCTCAGTCTGATTGTGCCGTAACACCGTTACCTTGTATTATTTAAAATTTCAAATGAAATTTATGCTGCGCAAAAATTTTATTGCCATTCACTTGAATGAATTAGCTGCAACCTTAGAATGGATAGAGTATAATTATTCTCATGTGGGAAACGTGGCCTTCTATCATACACAGTGTGACCCGCAGCTAGAAGGCGGGAACACGTTGTGGATTTTCATGTTAAATATGTTGGCTGCTAATGGAAGCAGATTTTGGCTGCGTAATTTGTCCAAGTGTGCCATACAATGTTGTCAAATGTACTTGTATATTCGTATAGGGCCATGTATAAGGATTTTTGTCGCGACATTCAACAGTATTTTAAATATCTCACGAAGCTTAGAAAATTGTTTCTGGTATTGCCAGTAACAGACATTTATCTTTAATTTGATTTGTGGGCTTGTAATCTTCAGCGCAGTTCGAACAACGTGGCAACACTGGCCAAGCACTGCGATGCACGCTGGCGATGTTTGTTTACCGTATGTTCCGCTTGTCGTTTGTTTGGCGAGAAGCATGGCCCACTCCTGCCATGTTCGTGAGAGGGACCGGCCGCCATCAGAGGGACTGCGCGATTGTCGTGGTTCTGCGCGTGCGTGTTACCAACCTCCCCCCGCCCCTCTTGACAAGACCTACCATGACCCCGGCGTGCGTCGGTGCAATCGAACGTTGACAAATCGCATCAGTCGTGATAATTGCGTGTAGCGAGTATATAAGCGGGAGGGGAGAGGAAGCGGCAAGGGATGCGGTGTGGTGGTATGTGCAATATACAGCGAGCCGCTAGACACAACACACTAACGATACTTGCTACAATCACACCAACTAGACATTTACTCATGTTTCACATTTCAGCACTGAAGTGCGTGTTGTTCACACCAGTAACTAGCATGCTGATAACATCTGTTAGCCAAGTTCGTATACAACTGACAACTAGTGGAGCTGCATTTCAAGAATACAACAACTTTTGTTACATCCACTAGACGAGACTATACTAACGGGTATAAAGGCCTACAAAATTGGTGAACAAAAAATACCCACTATGTTCAAAAAGACTCACATTACAGTGACTAGCTTATGTGAGTTTATCTTGGTAAGATCAGCATTTTTACTGTTCCGCTTAATTTCTGATTTAAGACAGTTTATAATCAAGTTAAACTGTCAAGTCAGTAAAAACCTAAATAAGTTGTACATTGAACGTTTCTAAACTATTCTAAATACACACACGCACATACTTATTTATAAGTACACATATATTTATTAATGTTAATTCAGAATTGTTAAATTTTGGAACTCAGTAAATCGCAGCATATACTGTACAAGGAGTAAAGCAGCCGTTATAAATTTTGAATAACATTCAGTATACATAATTGGGAGTGTTTTTCACGAATCGTTAAGTTCAAAAGTCTACAGTTTATCGTTAAACTTATACCGTACGTGATCGGAAAATTTGTTAAATTAGGCAATGTAAAAATATTATCTGCGGTGGATCATGCTTTTGACGCTTAAGTTGGAGGACATCCATCGCAACCGTTAAGTAACGGAACATTTTTTTTTACAAGTGGAGGTAAAAATGAAACCACTATTCCAGATCCTGCGGCTATAACGTACGAAATTCATAATATAATATTTACAGTAGTATCAACAAATTTAAATTTATGGAGTACTTCACGCGATATTATACTGTTATAGGTTTCAGAATACACTCGCTATTTACAAACACTTCAGTTTATAAATTTGAAGTATGCGCGTGCACATAGGACTTTTTCTGGATCGTCAGCTATATTTGATAAAAGAACATTAGAAAAACCGCGGTGCTTTCAACAAAACTGGCACATCGTGTTGTAGGCTACTCTACAATCGAGCAAACAAACCCGCAGTTACTGTGCGTAGTTTTACATTTATAGCGTGTAATAGTCTAAAAAAAATTGTACGAGACAATTTATGTTGTGTAACCGTATTCTTTTATCAAAAAATATTGTGTTCTCCTCACGAGACTAGAAAATTGTGTCTTAAATCTCTACTGTAAATTCATCATTTTCTACAGCGTTAGGCTATTATGCAGTGTTAAATCATACCTCAGCACACGCTAAAGGCCACTGTGTAATTTCGTTGACTGATGGAGTTCGTTTTGTCATTAATATGGGTGGTTTCACTTCATTACAAGACTATTGTTAAGAGCTTTATTATTGTCTGGATGAGTCCCGCCTGTCCTACAACGAGATTGCGAAACCGCAAACCAACGACAGACGTAAGGCAAGCTTACAACAACCTGCAGACTAATAATGCCAGAAAAGTACGTGAATTCCAAAGAATATGGTGTATTTCTACAAAAGAAACTCCATACCAGCAATTCGTCCAGTATTAAATGAAACACGCCTTGCACCCAGGAGAACTCGTGTTTGGTTCCTGTTCATGCCATTTAGTTTTCCAGCCAAATGCTTAAATGTTTCGTAAATACAAACCCTGGGCCTGATATATTTATTCTCTTCGTCCCCCCTCCCCCGGCTCGTTTTTATCTGAACCAAGACCGTGGATTTGTTCTATTACACGTTATGAACACAATAAATAAAATATAATATATCTTCCCCTCTTTGTTATTTCAGGCATTTGTAGAATAACTCCAGATTCAATAAGATTGGCTGTCTTCTAATCACATAATCACAGTGTCGAACATTATTTATATAGGCTGTTCACGATAAAGTGAGAAGTGGTTAAATGTTTCTGTCACCCATTTTGCAATCATGTATTTGACCTGAAAAACTAAACATTCCCCCAGTCTAAAAAATTAACATATAAGACCCAAATAAAATTCAGTTTTTGGATATTAAAACTGTTGAGGAGTGATCAGTTTAAAATGAACCGACTATAGCATTTGGAGCGGCACTAGTTCACTTGCTGTAGGTTTGTAAGTGTGGTGTTCTCCCTTAGGACAGAGTACAGGACGTGTTGAAGTTGTGACTGGACATACTCGTAATACGGGATACATGTTACGTTCACACACACACACACACACACACACAGGTAGTATAGGCCATACTGCTGGCTGGAGACATGAGGTAACCTGGCTGCTCGGCGTCAGGTGGACACCCCTGCGCCGTGTAATCCCGGCTGCACCTGGCGGAGGCCGTCTTAAATTATTGCCGCCTCATAAATCCCTGATAATTGGGCCGCTACTAGGGCAAGGGGGGGGGGAGTGCCTGCGCCTCCTTGGCCTGGCCGCCATCTTGTGCTGTGCCGCCGTCGTAACGTCGACATTCATTTGCCACCTCGCACACATCATCGCCCTTATATACACATCAGTCTGCTTTTGTACAGAAGAAAACAAAAACTACAGTACACAGGCAAATTACATTAACTACCAAAGTGTCTTCATTTGGTTTCTTATAATTTCAAACATTTTCGGCGAGGCTTTGGATGGCTTGGTAGGAGAACATGTAGTTACTAGGATACACGTATACTTTAGAGGGAATCTTTGTTGGCACAATAACATTATGTGTGAATATGTTATAAATTCTGCAGTTTCTCACAGTATCTACTAAATGAGATTAAATTTGTGTGTTACGCACATGTTACGGATTGTCAACGCAGGATTCACTGCAGTGTAGGGCCTATTGCATTTCATTATTCACAGCCAAATTCAGCAGTAGGGTGATATAAAAAATTGTCAGATGCTAATTCAAATTGTTTGATTTAACATTACAATTAATTAAAACTGCAAGGATCACCAATGTACGTACACTAAATGAACAAATAACTAACGAATACATGTTGTCAAAAACCAGTTGTGCATTTAGTAAATATTCCTAACTGAGTTTGTTCTTAAAATAAATAATTAATATTTCCCTCTGAACGAGTGAGTAGAACAGATTTTACAAATCTTCTGGGTTAACATTGAAAACTGTACGTGTCATAAAAGTTTGTAAATTGATTTTTTATACCGAGACAGATGAATTTTTTTTTTCTTTCGTTTATGGTTGTGGTGAATAGAAACGAATTTTATACTTCTAATAAATGCTTTATAATTTTAGAGGTTATAATAATTATTATTTTAAAGTACAGTAATAAACCTACTATTCAGTCTGCTTTTTCCCATATTTAGCCATTTTGAAGCAAGAAGCGTTTCTGTAATATGATCTTGTTTTAAAGATTTAAAAAATCTTAAACGTGCGTTTTAAACTTTCTTAATAAATTATTCTTGTGTTTCACAAGTATTAATTTTAGTAATGGTAAAAAAAAATTCGTAGACTCACTTAGAATAACTCCCGATTTTACCCATTGAGAAACGTGATGAACGTAAGCTGGTGGGTTTTATCAGGGTATCCCGTTTTCACAACCATTGCACTCTGCTGCTAACTAATGCAATTGTTACCAGCGCTAAGATGTCATTGTTAAGGGCTTGTTCCTCAGTTTTGCAGTGATTTAGAAAAAAAATTATTGCTACCTAATACTCATATCAAATTTTTGCTCCACAGTTTTGACACTTATATGTCATAATTTGTAGCTGCATTTTTTGTAGTAATGTACTGAACTGTTTTTTAGATTTTGTCACCCGAATTACCACTTTTTTTTTGTCATGGACATAAGCCAAAATGGAGCAAAATATTTTTTCGCTGAAGAATGATACATTATATTTAAAAACGCGTCCACAGTATTGTGCATCGTGTGATTGCAAATTGTCTCAAATTTTTTCAAAGCTTTAGGTTAAAAAATATTTGAGTTATTGGCACCAGTCTGAAAAAAATAAGGAACAAGCCCAAAAGCGCTGACAAATCTCTACATTCCACTGATATTATTTTAATTTGGCATATATTATTAATTATATCTTATGTTTCACAAGTTCTCCTACGTAAATTTCTTCTTTGTAGTAATATTTTTGTAATTTTTAATTTTAAGTAAAACATTTTTCGAACCTAAAATATTGTTGGAGGATTTTACCTGGGGTTGTTTCAGAAAAATTGTTTTGTGCCTATCTGCACATTTTTAAAGCCGACGTTCTTATGAATTTCCTCCGAACGGCAGGAACGAAATAATTGAGTGTTAACAGCATGCTGGAAGTATTGTCCATGTTTGAAGTAGGACGCCTTTGAAGAAACGAAAGATGAGAAGAAGATCAAAGTGACGAGAAATGATCCTTTCTATGAAATTATTTTTTCGCTGGCTTCCAGTCAGAAAACACTAATCAGTTGTTAGTGACAACTTTAACGTTCTGTGTGCTGGTACCGAGGTAGACTTAAAACACAGGCCTAATTCTCGCAACATATTAAGCTGCCAGGCTTCCTACCCAACATTCGTGTAATTTGGTCAACAATACAGAAACGAGTCTCCGCGTAATTTTCTATGCCTGTATTCCTGTTATGGTATTTTGTACTGGTACTGTTTTTTTTGTAGCTCTCGAACAACAGTCTAATATAAATATAATTTATCAGGCGGTACTATCTTATATAATGTCAAACAAAACTGCTACGAGAATTTAATACTTTCAACATACACTATCAAATTAGATAAATGTTGTCAGTAGGTCTAAACCAAGGGTGTAATTTATTATTATTATTTTTTAGTTTAGCTTTTGCAATAATTTTTGCAATGATAATGGAGAGCTCGCTGTAAAAGTTAGTGTTTTTAATTATATTTTTTCGACATTGTTCACTTCCACACACACACACCACACATATATATGTATATATAATATATGTGTGTGTGTGTGGTGTGTGTGTGTAAGTAAACAATATATATATATATATGTGTATGTCTACGTATACATATACATACAAGGACAACCGAGAATAGTAATGTTTAGCAGCAAACTGTATAACAGTTAGTTGAATGAAAGCGCAAGATTTTGTGAAATATGTGATGTTTTAACTGCAATTTATCATATTTATTTCATCAAGTTGACTTGGGAATGTGTGTAACAGTCCGAATAATTTCAGATAAGAAGCAAACTTTAAAGAAATGTAGGGACGTTTTACTATTTGTAACGAACAATGGAAGCTTGCTTAGTAAAATGAGCTTTAATACATTTGCATAATCTTGTGAACTTTCGTGGTTTCTAACGGTCAACAGACATTGTTCTGTTTCCAAAATAATATGCAGACAGTAAACCAGGCAGAACGACTTTATAAAAAGTAAGCTAATGCCAATGGAGGTTATTTCTGTTTATCTGTTCACATCGTCCAGATTTACCTGACCTCGTTTATTTTTCTTAAATCCTTAATTATTCATGTGTAGAATGCATTGGCTCATTACGAAAAATTACAATGCGAGAAATGTTTCGCATAAGATATTTTAATGATAATATTGTCAGGCACGATGCAGAAATTTGATAAAGCAGTGCCTTATTACTAAATTCAGTAAGTTGATTACTTGTTTACACAGACGACAAAACTATAGAAAGAACATCCATAAAAGTGTGATGTTATGTTTCCCTGGCTGGGACGTAAGTCTGTACGGTTCACTGGTTCACTTCAGTGAAATATTCTGTGTACATTTCTTGAACGAGACGTGTTGCACTTTCATCGATACTTGTTTCTCGCAGGCTGTGAAAGGTTAGTAAGCGGAGCCGCTGACAGTCGGTTCACGTTACTACTGCGATGATTCGCTCGTTCAGCGTGAGTCGTTCACTCCGACTCGTGGTGTAAAGGTTGGTTCACAATTATATTACTTAGCTCAGAACGTAACTGTAGAAACTGTTCACGACCAGACGCCTCGTGCAAAATTAGTTCACGATTGGATTCTTACTGTAATGTTTGGCCAATTGCATTTTCCCAACAAATCTGAAATATTCCTGCTGTATAAAAGTCAACCGAAGGCCACTGAAACATATTGAAGTTGAATAGTATTCGGAGATAAAAGTAAATACAAAAACAAATATCTTATAGCTTATACTGCTCAGCGTAAAACATTATTTACAATATAGGAACCTAGTTTTTAACATTGAAATTTCTTGTTCTGACTTTGTTTTGTTCGCGTGTATTTTCGGAGGTTAAACCAACATGGCGGACATTCACAAAATCCTTTGCTTTGATTGGTTGCTGTCCTGTGCGTACGCACAAGAGATGAAATATTACCATTGATTATGTCTGCATCTCTGTAAACACGACCACTTTATTGGTGTTGTGAATCGGTAGGTAAGAATACGTAGAGGTTAGTTGTTGTGCGAACGACCTATGTTCTATGCTTACTGTTATGTTATAATTTGTGATGCCGTGCTGTAAGTCTAGTTGGTGCAAGTTGTGACTGTACCAAGGGCGTGTGTTTTACGACACCGCTAGGCTATGGGGTATCCTGTCTCCAAGACTGGCGCACGAGTTACTGCGATGATAATGTTCGCAGGTCCTGCTCTTCCCCGCACCGCGACTACCCTACCTCCCTCTCTCTCTCACTCTCGAGGGTGCATGCAGAAGTGGGCCGGGAGGGCGCTACAGAACGTCGTAACTCGCGCACTTACGCTGGCCACGAATCATCGCAGTTTCAATTTCCACAGGTCTGACTATGAAATACTGACGAGATACACAGCGATGAACTTCTTCCCAACTCGCGCCTAGTCCCAACATACCCCAACCACACTCTCAGCTCAAAGCTAAGTCTAGCGGTATGACAGCATCTGGCGAAGTAACATGTAAACATATTTTCACTGAAGAAAGAACTAGTTTTATTATTCCAATGCATTTTGATTGATTTAGACTATACTGCAATGAAGCCAGGCATATTGTAACTATATTTTTCTTGTAATTAATTGTTTTCCCAACTGTATACGTTCTTAAAGCAAGAAGTATTTTTAATTAATGTATTTGTTTACAAGAATTTATAGTTTATTAAATTCCGTGAACTATGTATTACACGTGCAGCATTTCTGCTCGTGTAATCACAAAACACTGTGCATATCTCAACGTGCGTACCGCAATTTACCTTTCAATATACATTTCATTCGTCCGAATATTGTGTCCATTTTATAATTTATGACTTGTCTCACATAGATTTCTAACTTCATTGTATCTAGCACGTATCCTTGGTGAAAAAAACGCATATAAAGACACAGCTCTGAAATGACATTAATGCCGTTTAGTAACAATGTTAAGGGCATTGGTGCATGTAAAACAGAACAAATGTTAAGCAGTACACTGTACTTGGTAGAATGGCCACAGTGATAATCTGTATACGTGTCGTGACAACAATATTGGTAGTTGCAATTACATTTATGAGGCGCTTGTGAGAGGTCTTACACGCACACTTTTACAATGCCGGGGCTGTTGAACAATGTGTTTTATGTGATATTGTAACAACAGATGAAGAAAATGAACATGAAAGGTTTACTTTACGACTTGAAGTACGTAATGTTATTAATTTGACCAATCTATAGTAGCCTAGAGTGAAAACATGTTATGCATCAAATTGAAAAGTTTCTGTATAAAAACCATCATTTTAGTCTAGGCAACTACTGATTGGTCAAAATAGTAATATGACTACTTCTAGTCATAAAATAAAGCTTTTATTTTCATTCTCTCCCTCACTCGTTATACGACATAAACCACATGTTTAAGAGCAGTCGGCGGTCTGTAAGTTTGTGTGAACTGCTGAAGTCCTCGCACAAACGCCTCATGAATGCACCTGTGACTATCAATATTGATGTCAGGACACGCAACTTTATGAAGGTAGGGCCTATAGGCTGTTCACTATAAACTCAGCACTCAGCAAAACTTGTATTTAGTTAATAAATATATTTTATTTGGCCAATAGTTGTTAACTTTTGAGAGTGTTGAAGTGTTTACACTGGTTTTTAGGTACCTATATAGAAGTTTTCTTGTTAAAATAGTAAAAATGCCTGCAAAACTGCTGAAAGAGAACTTGAAGCAGTGCTCATTTTATCGTGAACGGCCTATTAGCACAACGTCCGGTATAAAAGTCACAACGTGCGGATTAGCAATCTCCTTTTTCAATGCACCAATGGCTTTAAACTACTTCATAAAGCGAATTCCTTAATTAGGGTCATAAAAGAAAAAAATAGTTTTTGTCTTCGTAAAGTTACCCGTTGCTAAAACATAGTTACAATACTAGAAACAAACATTTTGTTTATTAGGTACTCGTTTTGAGTGTTTTTTGTTCTGTATCTAAGTGTGTTTAACAAGACTTGGGTATGCGCTGGTTAAATGTGATATATATTCACATACCTGATAAGATTAAATCGGACTGTAGGCTACGTTAACTGAAAGAGATCTGAAATTAATATGAGCTAGACAATAGCGTAGTATAACTTCTTCTAGTACTTTAAACTTATTAATTTTAAAGGAATATGATCATGTCAGAATCAAACGTTTTTAAGGCTTTATTGCCATAGTGGATTTTAAAAATGTACGACGTCGATGTGTTAATAAAACTCGATGGCTTGGTTAGCAGATTAGTATCAGTTTGAGCACTCCACCATACATAAATCGATACATTCATGTTTAACTGTTACTAAAATAAGCACTTTGTTCCACGATGCCCAAATGAATATCGGCTGGGTGAGGCACAGGTAATATTAAATGATACCGTGGCACAAATGTTTAAAGTGTATAGTCACCGCGGTGCATTGCCATGAGCTGCGCAAATCCCTCCGAGTCCAAAAAGCCATTTGCTAGGATTAAGCAGGGAAATTTAACTTCTCGCTGTGCAGGGAGGGGTGGCTATACTGCCACGCAGACACACAGAATAAAATGTTATTAATTAATTGAATTGTTTTGCGTAATTGCACCCGCTTTATTTGTACTGCAATGGTTATTTTAATAGTTGCCAGTATTACATATTCCGAACCATACGGAATACGTTTAAGACATAGTGTTTGTTAATTGCAATACCTTCACTCGTCATAATTTTGTAATTTGAGCATAGACTGATACACGAGACAGTTATTGTATGAAGTACCAGCACGAAGTATGACTGCGCAAGAAACAGGGTAGACCCTGTGTTGTACAAGCCATGCGGCTACTGTAGCGGACTGAAATCCTTATGAATGCTACATGGAAAGTTTCCATTTCGAACACTACGTCACTGTTTTCATAAGCTGCTACGTTACGTAACAGAAAATATTATTTTTTCTATGCTCGTAACTTTTAACAAGTGTAGCACTTAATTTTCATTTCAGTGTGTTAGCTTGACTTCAGTAGTTGTAGAATCGTGTACTACAAGTACAGGTAGAATATTCTGTTATTTAATTCTCCACGGATTTTTACAGAGTAGAGGAGTTACCCCCTTGTCTTACACAAAATTAATATAAATACAAATTCATTAGATCTAAAGACAACAACACACTGAAAGATACTACAATATCAAGAAATTAAAATATGTTTGAATGCCGTTCCTTAATATTGTCATTATTATTAATATTCAGTGATTATATGTTTTGAGACAAAGTAAAAACTAAATAACGAAAGAATTATCTTAGTTACTTACAATTATTGTAATGATGAGGGAAAACGGATATTAGGAAACGGCAGCATTTTATGTGAACTCTTCAACTGACAGTAAAAGCATGCTAAGTATTTAGCTTAAAACGACCCACGCTAACGCTAAAGTGTTAAATATAGTCAAGCAAGTCCATTGTTCAATGAGCCAGTGTCACAGTTATGGTCGGCACGTCTGCTTGTTTGGAAACTAATTCATCACAACGCTACACATATCGTAGTATTTAACTGGTACTTACGTGTATGCGCTTTCTAAAGTCTGGTGGTTTAAGATATCGTACGTTTAAGTCAGTTTCTTCACCTCATTTGCACATTGCTTTGTTCATCTTAACGGTAGTGTGCCAGAATATATTTATTACTGCCATGTATACAGCTCCTTTCTTAACAACCAGTACCGCTCTACTGAGGACTTACCCATACATTTTCCCTTATTAATCAAAATAAATAACGTATTTATTCCCTTTTCAATATTAAAAATTAAGTCTGGTTTTGACCTAACACGCATTCTCCGTGACTTACTTGCAGGCTAAGTAGTGTCCAGCTGTCAAGCACAGGCAGCCCTAAACTATATCTCACCATCTGGACCGTCACGCATGATTCGTTTGTGAAACTTCAATATCTTTCTATCCGGTACTACATTATTGATCATATTATATATTTATGGTACGTAGTATTTAGCTATCGCAGTAGCAAGCTTCTTACTGCCAGCAATCGTCTTAAAATTATTTGTAATGGGCAGTTCTACTTCAAATACAGCACACCATCTGATATTCGCTATGAGTAAGGCAACTTAACGTTAAAGTAACAAACTTCTACACTTAGGTAAAAGACAAAAGGGACAAGATACCCCTGACCACAACTAAGGCAGCGTTTACACCACGCAATATTTTATCTTTTATGAGACATCTTATGTGAACGCTCGTCCATAACATATTATAATAATACATTTCAAAAATATTTATCATACATATATCGCAACACGTCCCTTCTGGCAGGAAATCAGTTTAAGGCATTTGTCGAATTTAATAGCTGTTAAGTACTGTACATAGGTAATATTTTTAAAAGTAGCCAAAGACGCTAAAAATTGTTGTTACTTATATATATTCTTAAATACACGTGTATTTTATGGTTTACTGTACCCCATACGTACTAAGAAACGTCAATGACTGTTACTTCCCATATTCATCTTTCCAAAGCCTAAACCATGATTTACACTGATGTGTATGGTGTGTTTTAAGTTGGTCACAAGGCCAGCGTAGAGCGACCAAAAGGAACTTTCATTCCGTACAAGTTGCGGGGCTGCGCTTAGAAAAATAGGAAGTGTTATATTTCTTGAATCCCTGGGAGATCCACCTCGCAAGAAAAATTATCTTACAATATTAAGAGCAGTCAGGACACCTCGTCTGAGTTATGCAATAATCTTGCGTCATGTAAAATATGCACGGTATACGGCAGTTTTCATCACCATGTTTTTTAACTTTTTATTTGAACCAGATATATTTTTTTCTTATTTAAGAGACAAAATGTGACCAAATTTTGCTCTTATGAAATTATTTTGTCCATCATAGTTTTCACGCAATGGCTCGTGAAAGTCAAAATTTACATTTTACCTTTTTAAGAACGATAATAAAACCAACTCACATACCAAATTGAAAAAAAATATATAGTCAATAAAGATATTGCAGGCTACGATTACTCAAACATAAAATCAAAGACTAAAATTGTTTTTGTATTGTTAAAAAAATGCTGAAATTTGAAATACGAATTTTAAAAATTCAAACATTATTTTAAAATACAAATATATTTTATTTTGTGGTTTAACATAGGTGGACTTGTAGCCTACACCATCATTATTCACTATGAATTTTTTCAGTTTGATAAGCGAGTTGGTTTTAGGGTCGTCCTTAAAACGGTAACATACAAATTAGACTTTAACGAGCCATTACGCAAAAAAACTATGCGAGATAAAATAATTTTATAAGAGCAAAGTTTAGTTGCATTTCGTTTCTAAAACAAGAAAAAGAGTACCTGGTACACAAAAATCTTGGTGGTGAAAATTGCAGTAGACAGTGCCCCTAAGAGGGCTTGGTACATAATTCAGCGCTGTAAAATTGTAAGTATTCCGCGGCCAATTAGCAGATACAAAACACAGCAATCCCACTTTTGTCAACTTACTGAACAAAAATTATTTTCATATGACGTATTTTTGAAGAACAATCTCTGTCGCCGAAATCTCGCTCATTTAATTGCGGCGCAGGAGATCACGCTTATCAGATGCACCATTCTGGATAAATGTTTGCTTATAAAGTTGGCAATCATATCATTACGAATTTTTCTCATATTTACTTTCAGAATAGTCTAGATTTTAAATGTATTTTCAGCGCTTATTTATCCAACACGCTGTTAAGAGGAGTCCTCGACTGGCGCATGGACGGCGTTACAGTATGCCACGCGTATTCTTTTATACGCAAAACCACTTAACTAATTCATATTATGTTAATCTACGAATAGAACACACAACTTGAAACTATGCTTCTGTGTTTTCAAAAATTCAGCACGCTTGTTAGAAGCATGATTTTCGGGCCTCTCAATATGGCTAAAAACGTTTTTTTTTTTTTTTTCCGGACTTCTGTAACTCTGAAAATATTACCTGAATTCGTAAAGTGCGAAGCGAGAGGCATGGGTTGTTCTTTAATTCATACTATTCAAAAATAAAATGATGTGGTCACCGCTTATAGTCCCATAGGAGAAAGACTACAAGGAAAACTTTTCACGTCAGTTTGGCGCGCTGCGAATAGAGGCGACATGCTTCTCGTCAAGCGTGGAACATAGGCTCTTACAGCTACGCTGTTCTCACGCGTCAAAGGTGGAAATTCAACACCGGCGAAGATTCCTCTTAAGAAGTGAGATGGTGTGCAAGATAGGCTTATGTGGGCAGAGTCAGGACACACGTGAGGAGATTGTGAACAAACACATGCTGACCAGATTTTATAAGTCAGAGGAGAACTTCTTGCCAGGTATACTGTGTTCGTGATGCACCGCAGAAGCTCGCGACCTGCCGACCACTAGCCAAGATCCACCCCCGTCTGTCTACAGACAAGAACCAATAAACGCGCTCTCCATCCCGCGGGACACCACAGTCAATTACCGGGAACTCTTCCTGAGGGAAACAAACACGCCCTCCCCCTCCCCTTCTATACCTCCGGCCGATACTCGCACTGCGATGCGTAAAATCCTTAATTGCCAATAACATCACCGTTCGCCGCCGCTGCCCTCCCCTCGCCTGCGCGTGTGAGTCGCAACTACGCTTCCCAGACGCCATTTACCTTTTCATCAAACTCCAATCAATGTCCTAATGCTACCCGTACTAATTGCAAGTTGATACGTTTTAAATGGCGCTGCCTGGCCCAGAAAAAGTACACGTCAGGAGGGACGCCTCCACAAAGGCTTTATCCGGTGATCGAGTTTATTTGAAGCAGCGAGGACACAAGGGAACAAAAATAATGAAAGGGATATAAGTAAAGCATTTAGACTCCTCATGGGGGACGCAGTTGATTCCGGTAGTTGATTCAATAAATATTTCCTGCCACATCGCCATAAAACACTTATCTGCTTCCGACGAACGATTAGGGTTCTTGTATTTGATTTCGCAGCAGACACATTCAAACATCTATGCTATATTTTGCTGATGCCTGCACATGGATTTCAAGCCTTAGATTCGTAAATTATATTATATTATGTCCGTTCACCGTTCCCCGCTCTTAACTAATAGTATCCGGAACATTTCTCATTGTATTTTTGAATTCTCCTTAATGTCATAATATATTATATCATTACCTGTGCAACTAATGCGCCCTTCATGTAAATGGAACAAAAATAAACAAATAGTTGTGCATTGGCTAAATAAGGCACGGTCAGCTAAACAAGAGAGTGTTGTCAATGAAATCAACCCCAGTTGAGTGAATGTCCTCTGATGTTTGCGTCATTAATGTGTTGTTTTGAAAATATATTTTATTCTTTAATTTGGTTGTAAGGCAGTACGTAATTCTCTTATGTAGCTCAATAACATCAGGGATGTGTCAAATGAAAGAAAAGTAACCTCTGTTAATTCATATTTCTGTTTTATACGACTATGAGTAAGAAATTTTAGAGGCATCAGTTAGTATGAAGCGTACATTGGAAAACTACTATCAATGACATGGGTGTCGTATTTACTGAAATTTTAGAAGCGTCAGTAAATATCAAGCGTACGTTCAAAACCTACAATAAATAACAAGTGTCTCAGATTTACTCAAACATGATGTTAAATTGTCATTGTCGTACCATAGTTACATGCCTACATTACGGCTGGTCAAAATTTTCCAAGTCTCCTTACGAAAAAGAAAAATTATTTCTAATTCCGTGCTCTGTTTCAGTAAGAAATGTACAAAATATGTCCGTAATGTATCTTGATAGGAGAAAGTAGCCTATAAAAAAATTCCAAGAAGAAGATAATGTATCGGAAAAAAGTGGTCGTTAGTACAGCGAAAAAAATTTTTGTTTGTAAAACCAACGTGGAACGCTTATCTTCTGATATGTAGGCCAATTAGAGAAATTTTGCATTCGACGTGACTGATTAATTTAAGGCCTACGTCTGTTAGGTAATATTTGTACTTTGCAAATATCAAGTGACATTTCTCCACTCAAATATTTTGTTCTTCCTTTCATAAATGTTTCGTATTACCAAAATTTGTGTCGAGGTAAACATAACTAAAGCCAATTCAGACAATAAAGTATCTTAAAGAGTCATCGCGGTAGGAATTTCGCAAGAAGTCTCAAGTGTTGTGAATTAGAGTAACCAATCAGATATTTTTAAAGCATCATATTTACAGACAGTCGTGCTATGTGTCTTAATGTTCGTACAAATAGTGCTGTACTTATGTTTACTAAAGGTAAGAGGAACCAAGGCTGAGGACGTGTGTTGTGAGCAGCATGTTGACCACTACACGTGTAGTCGCAGCAGCAGGTGCTGGCTATCTGCTCGCTAGAGGCTGCGCTGGGTGCTTCTGCAGGCGGTTATCTCCCCCTCCCCCTGGACCAGCATCACATCTAGCCACATTATCGCCGTCGCGAACGCCAATTCCCCTGGGAACAATGCAGCATGCGCGCAACCCCCGCGGGCCGAGCTGGCTACTTCCTCCACCCCACCCCTCCAGCTGAATGAGATAAATCCCTGGGGAATATCGGGGAGGAAGAGAGAGAGGCTGGGCCAGGGTCCTTTCAAGTCTCTACCACCGGGACTCGAGGGAGCAGTAAGGCAAGCCTGCAGGGTGAGGAGGGAAGGAGCCCAGATGATAGCCGGCAGAGTCCCCGAGGACCGAGCAAAGACTGTGACTGCGAGCTTGGCGAGAAGGGAGGCCGACCAGCCTCCTGCTTTAAGGCCCTTGTCTTCACCGACCTACTTCAAGCACGCACTCTCCGCCTCCTCTGCAGACACACTGAAAGCACGTAACAAATGTGCGCCCACGAAAACTAACGAAATTCATCATGTATTCCAGCAAAATGAAGGAAACTAAACGTTGCAACAGTTCTCGTCGAAGGGAGTCCACTGTTATTTTAAGGCTTGTGTTTACTCTACAACATTTATCTCCCTGTGTTCTTTTGTGTACTTCCTCGTTGTCTTTGTCCATCATTGCCGCCTTTTTCATGCACTTTGTTTGGCCCTTGTCTGTTTGACTTTCTCTTTCATTATTTTGTTTGTTAGTGACGTGGTTCATTGTATAACGACTGTATTCTCATTTCTGAATTATTTGCATATTTGTTGATTACAGCAATTTCCGTTTTCTCAGGATAGGTTTCTTCATTTCTGCGTTGCTTATATTTCCTTTTATGTAAATGCAGATTTTCTGCGACTCAGTAACATTCGTTAGCAATGACATACAACTTACAAAAAAATTACTTTTTTTTACAGTTTCTAACTGCGACTTTTTTCTTTCGTCTTCGACACGTAGCCTGGTAATGTAGAATTAGAGTACACGGTTCCTAATTACAGTACCCAACACTTATTATATCCAAAAAAAATTATTTTCTTGGAGACAAAGATTTTCAGTTAGAGAGTGGTGAGACGCTTACAGTGGTTTTTAGTTTCATTGTAGTTTTCATGTTAAAAATAGTAAATATGACTGTAAAATAGATGAAAGGAAAATTTAAGCAGTGCTCATATTATCGTAAACAGCTTATATACGTTTTTTGTCATGTACTTCATTGAGTACGAATAGTGGCGAAT
>PNEQ01006291.1:0-41205 GCA_003012365.1 Medauroidea extradentata
GTGTGTGTGTCTGTGTGTCTCTGTGTGTGTGTCTGTGTGTGTGTCTGTGTGTGTGTCTGTGTGTGTGTGCATGTGTGTGTGTGTGCGTGCGTGTGTACGTGTGTGCGTGTGAGTGTGCGTGTGCATGTGCATGTGTGTGTGTGTGTGTGTGTGTGTGTGTGTGTGTGTGTGTGTTAAGCTCAAGCTCAGTATTTCAAGGAAACGAACCAAAACTTGGAAGAAACCCACGGTTAGTGATTGGTGATTTTGCAGAAAACTATACTTTTACGGTACAGGATGAAATTCAAAGTTTTCACTGGACTAATACACAAGCAACACTGCATCCATTTGTCATCTACTTTAAAAAAGAAGACAAGGTATGTTGCAAATCTGTTTGTGTAATTAGTGACCACCTTCATCACAATACCACGACTGTGTACACATTCCAACATCACCTCATTAGGGAAATTAAGAATATAATACATAATGTTGAAACCGTTATTTACTTTACCAATGGTGCAAGCAGCCAGTACAAAAATAAGAAAAACTTCATTAATGTCTGCCAACACAAAAATGATTTTGGTTTACTAGCAGAGTGAAATTTCTTTGCCTCATCACATGGAAAGAATTCATATGATGGGATAGGCGGAACAACAAAACGAGAAGTTACATGAGCTTCCCTTCAAAGACCTTACACAGAACACATCCTGACTCCACAAGATATGTTCAAATGCTGTCAAAAGAATATTACTGGAGTTAAATATATATATATATATATATGTTCCTTCAACTGAAATTGAACAAACGGAAACAAAACTGACTGACAGATTTGAATGTTGTTTACCAGTGAAAGAAACAAGATATGTTTTGTTACTTCCAAAGGCTCAAACTTTGATGATCATCAAACTTCAATAATTTTTACAAATGTATCATCTTTTACAAATAATCAACTTGTTGTTTGTATATATGACGAGAAGTGGTGGCTTAGAAAAACTGAAGACAAAAGTGAAGATAACAATGATATTTTAGTGCATTTCTTTCGCCCTTCTGGACCAAAACCTGCCTTTCAACTTTCTAAAAATGACACTGCTTGGGTGCCTTCAAATAAAATAATATGAAAAGTTACTCCATTGGAACTCACCACAGTGACTGGAAGAACACACAACATAACTGATAAACTATGCCATGAAATATCGTGTTTGTTTAGCTCTGTAATGAAAATTGCATCTGGCAAGTAGTTAGAAGTGAAGTTTTACTACTCGACCATGGCAACTAGTCCTCCCGTGAGGGGAAATAGCGTGGCGCTAGTAGTAGGTAGACACGTCACAGGTAGGGGAAATGTACTGCGCCTGACATCAGTTCATGGCACACGGTCGGTGGAGACGTAGTGCGGCGAAAACCGAACCAGTTGCCTATGCCACAGTATTATGGCGGGTGCTGTGGCGCTCCACACCAGTTGCGCGCGGTCGTCAAGGTCAACACAGCGGTAGTTCGCATTTTTCCCGCGGGACTAGTTGCCGTGGTCGAGTAGTAAATCTAAACATATATAGAAAAACATTGTGTTTGTATACTGTACGCAAGTGTAAAACAACAAATATATTGGTTAAGTTAACTTAAAGAATTACAAGTTACATATTATCACTGCCCATTGTTATTTAAAAGTTTAAATATTTGATCATTCATTGTTTGTTATGATTTTAACATTATTTGACCAATGCCAATTACAATAATTCCAAGCCCTTGGTTGCTAACATGGCACTGCATGAGCGTGTAGAAGGGCAGCACTTTTACTGGAATTCACCGCTGTATTTCTCTAAGTGTAGTTGAGTCTCAGTCATAATTTTTTTTGTAAGCTCTTCCTATGTGTATGAAGAACATTCTATAAGTTTTCACTTGTTTTTATTCAGTCCCTTTTTAGATACTGACCTGAGAAAATTGACATTAAAGTGCTTTTAGCTATTTTTGAAAAGCTCTAGAAAAAAAATGACTGCATTATCATGACTGAAACTTATGCTGCAGGCAGTTATGTAAGTACTCAACACAGAAATAACATATTATTAGTGAGTCTATCTTCCTTCATAAGAATTCATGGTCTTAAAAAGTAACGTTTCATATAATTTTTATGAGTATTTACAGAAAGATTTTGACTGACTCCCTTGCATGATAGAATACTTAAGAAAATATATTTCTGATGTTCATTTCATGCTGAACACACTGGTTTTTGAATCATTCTGATAGCTTTTGAAATAGCTTGGCAGTTCAACTTTACGCAAACCATGATTTTCTTAAAAATTCGCTCAGACGCCATTTAAAAATGGCTGCCACAAAAAAAACTATGCCTCATAATATTTTTCCAAACGCTGTTTTGTGACTGTCTGCCTATGGGGAACTTACTACAAATAAATCACGAAATTTAAAAATGTTGAGCAACATTGCCTGGGTGATTTGAAATGGACTGACCCGCTAATGTAATTCCTGTTTTTGAAAAAAGGAGATAAACATAATCTTAATAATTATAAACCTATTTCGCTTCTTTGAACATTTTCTAAAGTAATGGAAAAAATAATACCCAGACATATTAATTTTCATTATAAGACTATAATATCCAATTGTCAACATGGTTTTCGGTATAAAAGAAACACTACAACTAATTTATTTGAATATATTAAAGAAATTTATAGTGCTGTCATATTGAGAGGTCAATATGATGCTATATATTGATCTAAAAAAAGCATTTGATACTTGTCAACACTCTATCATTATACATAAACTTAGGAACTTAGGTCTCAATTGTGCCTATATTAAATGGATTCAGAGCTATCTGATGAACAGAACATTTACTGTCCAGTTAAGAATGTCTTTTCCACTTCCTTTCTTGCATCCTCTGGCATCCCTCAAGGTGGCACTTTGTCCCCTCTTTTATTTAATTTGTTTATTAATGATATTGTACAACAATTTCAATTTGCTAATTGCCTATTATATGCTGATGACCTGAAAATACTTGCTATAATTAGTAACATAACTGATTGCATTAAATTTCAAGCTGATGTTGACTTAGTCTGTAAGTGGTGCAAGAATAATATGTAGTATGACTCTAAATTATGATAAAACTATCTGTATTACATTTACATGTAAAACTAACTCTATAAAGTTTGACTATTCGGTAAATAATTGCAAAATTAATCGTAATGATAATGTACATGATCTTGGAATATTATTAGATAGTAAACTTCATTTTCATTCACATGTTGATGATTTAATCTCCAATGCTCATCGTACTCTAGGAAAATTCCTGACCTATAATGTTTATTCTCCGGATTCCTTAATTAGCCTTTACTATGCTTTGATTAGGTCCAAACTAGAATATTGCTCTGTTATTTGGAATAGCATTACCATCACTGACTCGAATCGTATTCAGTCAGTACAATACAAATTATTTAAAACTATTTACATGAGATTCTCACAACCGTTAATGTCTTTCAGATATTCTTACTGATTTTAAGACAACCACTTTACATGCTCGTAGGATAGTTAACGATGCTCTACTTTTTATTAACTCCTTTCTCTATTATTTTGATTGTCAAACTATTATAAACAATACAGGTTTAAAGTTGCCTAACCGTATTAGTAGAAACTTTAATCTTTCTTACGCATTATCTAAAAATAAAAATTTAATTTACAGATGCATATTCAATTTTAATGATATTTGTAAATTTGATCCTTTTAAGGATAGAAAAATTATATTCTGGGACTTTATATAACGTTGATTAAGTGTGTCTCAGTTCTGTTTGTCTTCTTTTTAAATGTTTTACTGCATGTTGTCCTGTCAGTGTGTGTTCTACGTGTCTAGTCCTTTGTTATGTATGTCTGTATTCATTTGTATGTCCTTTGTTAATTGTTTATCCTGTGTTTCTGTATTTGTTTTCTGTATTTGTATCTGTTATTTGTTTAGTGTCATCCTGTTATTGGTTGCAAGACTGCTGGATGGCACTTTAAATATAATAAATGAAATGAAATGAAATTATTATTATTTTCTCTTCACCTTGTAGTCTGCAATCTCTCTTTCAAGATCAAATGCTTTGTAGTCATCCTCATCTTCAATTTTTCCAGTATTATGACTTATTATACATTTAGGTATTTTTTTATAGTATGCTTAACTCCCACATAATATCTATTGCTTCTCTAGTGCATAGTTATCAATGAACTCAGCGCTTTCGAGTTCTGCAGTTTGCGTACCTCATATCATCTTTATTATGAAGCACATAATGTTTTTTATTTCTTGTTTTATTATTGAGAGGAATCACCTTTTCTAATTGGAGTGAAGCAAACAAGTTAGGTCAGTTCTTAGGCTTTGAATTGAGCACTATGCATTTATTTTGTATTTTGGTCGGTTTGATAGCTCCAAAGCAGATTGCTTAATAACATGGCCATTATATTTAAAAAATTAATATTTAAAGGGGTTACTGAATTGAGGAATATGAACATACAGTAAACCCTAGTTTTATCAGACCTCCATTCAGCAGACTTTGTATTTAACAGACAAAATCTGGCAATACAAAATTATTCCATCATCAGGCCTACTTGTCACATGCAGCACAAGCCCCACTTTGTTATTGTGCTTTGGTGAGTGACTTCAGGTGTGCGCACAAATAGCAGCATAAGACGGTAAGCAGACTTAGCTGCTCATTGTGTTTTGACGTGTCCAGACAAAAACGAATGTTGTGTCTGTTTACTTAAATTTTTTATGCATTTGATGTACGTGCGCATTAAAATTTTGCATTTTTTTATGAAATGGCATCTGCAACAGGACAGAAAAGAAAGAGAGTAACTTTGATATTAAGCAAATAAAATATAACTAATAGAAAAGTTAAGAAGAAGGTGTTTCGGTAGAAAAGTTGTGTGCTGATTATGGTGTCAAGAAACAAACTGTGTCAGATATTCGTAAAGCAAAAGATAAGTTGAAGAGTTATGTGTTGAAATGATGATGATGAACAAAAAAATAAAATGTGGAACTGTTGGACCCAGGAAACATGTGAAACTCGCTACTGTATCTTCGCACGATGAGGCCGTGTATGTTCAGCAACGCTCGTGTAGTGTAAATGTGCGTGGTGTAGAGATAAAATCTGCTGCGGAAAAATTAGTGCAACACATGCCTTTCTCACGCTTAGCATTTCCATCCCTTCCCCTTCAGAAAGAGTCTCGAGGGCGGTGACTAGATTACTATCTCACAGACACGGTATATGATACTGCGTTGGGATGCAAACAACAGTAGTTTAGCTGGAAATTTATTTGTGTTATATATTTAGTAAATAAACACTTTACTGTGAAATACAAAACAGTAGCTCAAGAACACGTGTCACATGTTACCACACAACGTAATATGAAACCAATCTGATAACAAACCTTCTTCTTCTTCTATCTCTCACCTTCAACTCTTCCCCCGCCCTCCATCCTTGGTTATCTCGATGAATGGACAAAGGTGCATGCTTATCTTTCTACTCCCACCAATCATCACAAACCTTCCCCCTCGCCCATTTCCAGCCATTTGACGACAACAAACACACTGCACTGCCACGCGTATCACACTGCTGTATATCTATTGGCTTATTGTCTATTTCCGTATGCAGATTTTGGCACTTCGCCATTTATCGGACATTCTGATTTACCAGACCACACCTCCCACCAATAAGTCCATTAAAACTAGGGGTACTGTACTGCATTTCCCTTGATTCAATACTGAAAAACTACTGTTTGTTAAATGTGTAATAAATGAATTCTGATCCAAAAAGATGCAATTAATTGTTTTTAATTACATATGTTTATTTTATCTGAAGTAATAGAAATATTAAGTTTTTCTTATGTAAAGTGCAATTTTTGTTTTTTCCCCTAATGTGTATCTAATACATTACAATAAAAAAAACTTTAACCAAGGTTCTCAACAGTTATATTTTACATTACAGGCATTTTTGAAATTTTTACTGAAAACAGGGGATACCAGCCATTGAATTGAGGAATTTTGGATTATAGGCTATTATATCACGGGTTATTTACATGGCCTATTTTAAAAATCAATATTAAAAAAACACCTAAGCATTTTTATTCATACAAGTTTCTAGACAACAAGGGCAGCAAGGAAATGTATCCCTTATATAGATTTCTTAGTAGACTATAAACAATTATTCTGAATTTCAAACTTTTTTTTAACAAGAAATTTCCTTAACATATAGAATCTCAGATGTTCTCCTTTAACTAAAATACTAAATCTCTTATGCTTTGTGGTAGTCTGAACTACCCTTTATTTCTGACCTCCAAAAAGCCTGAACATGCTGACAACACTTTTCCATAATTCCGAAGATACTGTACACAAATAAACCACAAATAGGCTCCACCCATAGCAGCTTCTACATTTTGTTTATTTAAAGACTGCTTTAGCAGATACTGTTCAGGCAGAAGCAAATTCTCATCAGAGCTGTGATATATTACAGTACAAAGACCCCAAGCATAATTTATTCAGTAGTAGCATGCACAATTTCGTATGTAAACACACATTTTTAACACTAGTGACTGACACCCTCTCAAGTTGTTTACAGTTAGTAAACAATGTTTTCCAGAACTGAAGTATTTCAATCACCCTGTAGTTGCATGTCTTAAGATTTCACATCGGTTCTACAGGTTTCTGAAGATTGCCCTTACATCAGCCCTTACATCAAACCATTAATAACACCCAGTATTTATAAAAAATATATTTTTTTTAATTAGGCCAAAATATTTTTTGTGTGCCTTAAGAAAGTCCTTCCTCTGCAGAACACACACCTAACATAAATTATGGTTTCTCCAGAAAATAGGTCGCTGGCAGTAGGTAAATTTTATACTTCTCATTTCAATTTAAATCTTGTCACTTCTTGAGCTTGTGTATGGAATCCACTCTGTATCAAGGATTTTTTTTGTTCACCCTCCTCTCCTATCTTAAGAAACAACAATGTGGCAGTTATCTCCATACAAATTCCCTGGTGTTTCACGCAGGAGAAGACTCTCTCAGCAACACTGTAGGCCTAAGTATTCAGGAGAAGACTTTCTCAACAACACTATGAGTGTATCTCCTGGACCCCACTCTAAGTATATATGTGAGGCGATGTAACTCAACTAATGGGAAAAGAAATTTGGCATGTGTCACCAGAAACCAGATTTTGAATAACAATACAAAATAACTCAAGTACATAAAATTTTACTGACAATTCCTTCTTTCCAAACCTGTTTTGAAGATACTGAAATGCCATTTCATAATTTTTTGCTGTGGGAAGAAAGCTAGTTGCCACATGTCTAGCCCTACAGCCTCAGACTGTTGCTTGAATGAGATGACTGGAGTTTGTCTTCCCTTTCTAATTCTGTATCATCATTAATTTTACTAAACTGGCTCCAAACTACTAACAAGTTTCTTTCACCATTAACCTTTCTCAGATCTATTTGCCATAGTTTGAAATTTTAGTTTTCTTTTCACAGAATGAATCTTTAGTGCTGATTAGACGTGACATGATGTATGGTGCAGCACCTGAATGAAAGGGTGGAGGTAATGGAAGATCTCCTATAAAACCCACCGACCAGCAGAAGTATCTCGTACGATTTCCACATACGAAAATCTAGGGACTGACCTCCGGAAATAGAACCCAGATCACTTTGGTGAGAAAAGAGTGCTCTAGCCACTAACACTAACCGCGGCCACGTTATGATTTATCAAACTTGGTATAACATGCATTTGATAACCAACCAATTTCCATACTAACTAATTTCATTTGCCACTGAACATGAAACACTTAAAAAACGTAATAAAATGTCATGCTGTAACACGAACAAGTTACATCTGTAGTAATCTGCCTACCTGGTGTGCATTGTACGTGACAGGAACAACCTGTCAGCTGTCACATCACCGTACTGCTTTGAGCTGGCAAGAAGTCTTGCGGTCCTGCAATGCATAAGACATTACCAGCATAATTAAAATTACTACTTTCCTCAATTTATGTGCAAATTAACCCTGAATGATAAAATTGTTTACATACACCAAGTAATATTAAATTACAATATATAAAGGTATGATTCCTAGGGCACAACTCATGTGATCCTAGCCAATACGCATGTGCAGTACAGAATTGCTGAGTCACACGTGGCTGTCATGCACGACTCTTGCCAATTGCCTCGAGGACCAATCCAGTCGCAACATCGTATAGGATGTTCCCATTGCAACCATAAGCATGGCAAGGAATATTCCTGAGTTCAATGACCTGCATGTTAGAATACACTGTCCTGTGTATACTACACCCCCAACCATTTGTCCATTAGATGTTACTCACTGCCATGGGCGTAATTTCACAGGGTGGCTACAAACTATTTAGGAATATAATTCCCTGACTTTTGCCACCCAAATTGAAAATTTTCACTGACCCAATAACTTTTTTAGCCCAAATTCCTATGTTATTTAAAATAAATAATTTGTTTTGTCCAATTCAATGCACTTTGCAGATAGTGCAAGTTTAATGTACTACAAATATAACAATTGTTTTGTTTTTAAACAATTCTTGCAATGGGGTAGGCCTAAGTTAAACATAATATTACGGATATATGCCATTGCAGTAAATTATGTGTCGAAGGAAACCAGACAATTCATGCAGACAAACAGAAAAGTAAACATTCAAAAGCATCCTTAAGTTTGTCTGCAAGTATTATCCGGTTTTGTGTGACCAACCATCTGCTGCAATTATGTATATGTATGTCCAAAATACTTTCATAACTTTTAATAATTGCATGAAAAATTCATGTCTCAGAAAACACTGATTATGTAGCAAACACATTACATATTTTATGTGCTGCTCTATTTTTGCAAGTTTATTAAGTATGCCTATAGTAATTGAAAAATTAGAACTGAAAGTTACAACTCTTAAGTACATTTTGATGGTAAGAAATTTACAGTAATACCAAACTTGTTGCTTCTCACATTCGACACATTAAATGTACTAACTGCATGTACTACACGAACAAAATATTTTGGAAAACAATTCTTACCTCAGGGAACACAGATTAAGTAGTTTACACACTATTAACAATATATTTTGCATACTCTAATCCTGCATGTTGAACTAAAATAATTAAATCAAATTTACAACTAACAGTTTGCAACTTAAGTAATTCACTTAAATTGATGTCAAAAATTTAGAACAATACCAAATTTATAGCTTGTTACATTGGGATGTTAAATTTATATAGCACACAACTAAATTATGTGTGGGGAAAATTCTTATCCCACAAAAAAAATTTATTTCATCATTACATACTACCTACAATCAAAAAACACAGTATCATAAAACAAGATTACATTCAAAAATTCCTTTAAAAATTTTATGTCACAAGTATTGTAGAAGTACATACAAAGAGATACAGTGAAAAGTGCTTGTGGCTGTGCCTGTGAAGCAGTTCTTTTAATGTTTTTCATAACTCTACAATAGCTCATCCCCCCAACGGTTCCTCTTTTATCGCCAGTCTTGTTAAGTAAATTCATCTCCCTTGACACCTCACCCCTCCTATTCATAAGCAATCATTAAAGTTGCTCTAAAAATAGAATTCTGCCCCCCCGCCCTTTCTACCATCCCTCGTATCCAATAGGCATGTTACAAATTAAAGTTGATAAAAACAAGAAAGAAAACAGCACAGCAAGATGCAAGTTTGCTTTCCCATGTTACAAAAGATTGCGGTATCATTAAAAAGTCAGTAGCCGGCTTTTCACACATCCGGACTAATAAAATTGTGAAACGCACGTAAAAATAGGAAAAGCTGACATGCTATCAGCCTTCCGCATCAGCAGGAAGCAAGCACCAGGCAGTAAACAACTGTGAACACATTATGGGTAAAAGTGGCATAAGAGACGCAGCAGACCCAACCTGGTGGCAATTAGTGGCTTTCTTCCCCAAGAAGATTGCACGTGATGTCCGGTATAAGACAACAGACACGTCTTCACGCTGCCAGTCCACGCTACTCAAGTCATGTCAACTGATTTTAACTATTGTTTTTAGAATTTTGGGAAAGGAGTTCGGGCGGGGAATTTTCCCCAACTATTCCCTGATTTTTTCAGTTCACTAAAATTCCCTGACTACTCCCAGTTTTCCCACCCTGTCGCACCCTTTACCAGCATTTTGGTTCGGGTGGCATGGATAACAATGAGGTCTATACAAGACATGAAACAGAAAAAAGGGAGGAAGTTCCCAAACAAAAATGGTATCTTTTAAAGCCCTTCGAAGGAAACTTGCTATCACAAAATAATAACTGATATATTCTATTTTCCTTTTAACATTATATAAAATAAAGAGCATTCCCAAAGAATTACAAAGTAGCATTAATCAAATTTATAAGTCATTTGAAATGGTTTTGCCCTGAAAAGTAAAAATCAAGCATATGACACTGACAAAAAACAAAGCTTTAAAGATTACCATATGTAATCTGATCACATCTTTTTACAAATATTGAATTCTTTTTTTTTTTCTTTTGACACGAATATTTAATTTTTTATTCAACTACATAAATATAAACTTTAACAGAATTTAACCACTAAAATAATTAGTTAGAAGCTAGAATTTGATAATTCATATTATCTTAATTAGAATCAATTAATTCAATTTTATCACTCAACATGATATACATCTATTTTGGTTCCAATTAATAAAAAAGGATACATTATTTACTGGCAATTACACTTTAAATTGTCAACACAGACAATCCCTTTGATAGCCAAATAGCCATAGATGACAACATATTTTGGCCAACTGTGTTCGCTGCAGTATGTTTTTAAATGTCACAAGAACGAAAAAGACATTACAGAGGCTGCTAAATTAATTGGAACTGTAAAACACAAATGGAATAACTAAAAAATTAAAAGACATAATTACGTGTATTTAGTTCCTACTGGGGCACAGGCTGCATGCTGGGGTGTTGGGGTACCGCATCGGACATCTTGGATAATGTCATCGCCCCTTTATGATGACGTTATGTTGGCCATCTTGGATGTTGTCATAGCAGCCATCTTGGATTATGTCTCTTTCAAAATTTTCCAACAATTCCCAATTTTCAAAAATTAAAAAAAAAATCCAAAAATCATATTGAATTAAACCACCAAATTTCAACAGCCATTTATTTACATCTCCCTGGAGCCAGCCAGATTCAAATTTTAAAATTTTCAACCAAATTGTTACACACCGGACTGTCATACGCCATATGTTGTACTCGCCAAGCATACGAGAAGGGTTATTCCATGTGAAATCAACTAATTTTTAATTTTTTGGTTTCTTGACCATTTTGTATTTTTTTTTAATAATTTGACTATCCAACAAGTGAAAACCATTTTCATTAAATGCTTCTCTCTCACTGTATTGGATATAGGCAATTTTACGTGGTGCCCACGCAGCAAAATCAGCTATTGCAACCATTTACAGAAAAATCAATATTTAATTTCCCATTACAGTTATGTAGTTCCTGTTTTCACCAACAAGCAGATAATGTTTCAAGCTTTCATTTCATTACTAAAAACACAACTTTCTTTACACACTAAACTTTTACTACAAGGGCTTACAGTTTGGGTTTCAGAAGCTTAAAAAAAGCATTTTTAACCCCCTGTAGCTTGAAAAGGGCTATGCACCACAAACTTTTATAATTTTTTATTAACACCCTGGATCTCGAACCGCCGTGTTTTTTCACCCTTACAATGATATAATTTTTTTAAACGCTAAAATTTTCCAAATTACCAACTTTCCAGTCCCATAAACTGAAAAGGGCTGAACGGAACTTTTTTTTGTTTTGCTGGTATAAACTCCTATTGGTATATAACCAATCCCCACAGAAAAACTTTTGTGGTTCAAACTGGTTTAAAAATTATGAACACTTAAATTTCTTCAAAAATTACTTCAGGCTTTCAGAAGCTTAAAAATAACCATTATTTATAAGTATTGTGTGTCTTACAGAGGTCTTAAAACATCAAACATTTGTATTTTTTTATTAGTAGCTTGAGAAATACTCTTTCACCTTGCACACTCAATTTATCATTTTTTACACACTTTATGAACAAAACAATCCTCAAAATCAAAACACTTGCAATTATGAAAAAAGTTACTTTAACTTTAAAATGTAACTTATTAATCAAATTAAATCCACTAACATGCTTAAAAGTAACAGTTCATAACTTGTAAGCACTCTAAAACAACTTAGAAATCAAACTTAAAATACAAGAATTACTCTTGAATTACTTACTTAAATGTTAGTTTCAATGAAGTTATTAAATGCTTAACCAATAAAAATAGGAAATTAATAATTTAATTTCTTAACCTACCCTACTTCGAAGTTCATTCCTTAGTCTACCATAATACTAATTTCATATGTATTTTCTTTTAATTTTTTAAGATGATTGTTTATTTTCATTGATAGGTAAGTGTTTTTTTCTTGGGAAATATTATACACTCTACCAGCTGCAGTTGAAAACTAAATGGGTGTTATGATATCTAGAATGTTTTTCTTTTCCACCCACACATCCTTTTCTTCAAGTTTGAAGGTGATATGATTCACTTGGATGAAAAAATACCACTTCAACGTCATCATGCTCTTCTGACACCTCTAGCACTTCCAATAAACCATTGATCACCATACACACAAGCAATGTAGTCAAGGAGTTTGACATTTTCTCCACTGTCGATATTTGCAGCACTGGTTACCTTGAACACAATGTTAGATTGTTCAAAAGTTAAAGAGAGACTACTTATCTTTAAAGTGGTCTGATCTTGAGACATGAATCAGTAATGTTTTTGTGTCTGGGACACTTGCAAAGCTTCAGAGAATCATGAATTAAGATTTCTTACCAATTTTTCTACTTATTCTATAGAAACAACGACCAAGTGTACACTCTTTATATTTTCCTTGCAGAACTGGTACAGTGTCTGTTGTGTTGTGATGTGGTTTGTAGTAGTTCGCTGTAGACTTGCTTTTGCCACTAATTGTTTAACTGTATCCCCTACACCATCACATGGCCCTTTACCATTACTTGAAGCAAAAAAGTGCCATTCTATCTGGAGGCCAAATTCATGTGTTGGGCAGCACCATCAGAGAAATAGATGACTTACTTGATGCTGAAGTTAATGTCTGACTTTATGATTGGTATCAACTTTTTCAGAAATGCATAAACTGTAGCTGTGTTGTGGTTTAAACAGTCACTAATGAAGCATACATTTTGATATCAGGTATGGCCATCATCATCTTTTTAATAAATACAAAATGTGTGTAATGTTGCCTGGCTGTTAACCCAGTTATAACTTTGTACCTCGTCTTGTATGACGAAAGAGTAATTTTCTGAAAGTCGCCAACAAAAACACATTCATTAGTTTGTACAGTTTCTTTTTTATAAAAAAAAAAAAAACTTTGGCTACATTTTTACTACGTAGTGATGGATTTTCAATGTGGTCATTTTGCTCAAGAGATTTTCTTCTAACTCTTCATAGGTCGCCACTACTGTCACAAGATCATAGTGATCTGTTGTGACCCACTGGTGGCAAGTTATAGTGTCGCTGTGTTTTCCAGGTTAAATTTGTTTCGAAGAACATCAACTGGTGGGCAATTTATGCACTCCCCAAACATACAGTATTCATTTTCAATGTCACACACAGTCTTCTTTATGAGGTCCGTACAGCTACCACATTTTGCCGCACTCATTAAGTCCTTGTAGTAAAACTTTAGTATGCAAGACATTTGTTTATAGTAATGAAAAGAAAGCTTGAAACCTTATCAGTATGTTGGTGAATACAGGAACTACATAACTGTAACGGGAAATTAAATATGTTTTTTTTTTTTTGTAAATGGTTGCAATAGCTGATTTTGCTGCGCAGGCCACCACATAAAAGGGCCTATACAGAAACCACATAACTATAACAGGAAATAAAATATAAATTTTTTTGTAAATGGTTGCAATAGCTGATTTTGCTGTGCAGGCCACCACATAAAAGGGCCTATATCCAATACAGCGAGAGAGAGAAAAAATTTATGAAAATGGTTTTCACCTATTGGAAAATGATAGTAACCATAGTTAAATTATAAAAAAAAATAGTGGAGCAACCCAAATTTGCTGATTTCACATGGAATGACCCAGAAACATACAAGATGAACTGTTGGAAAATGGCTGACTCACTTGTCCCACAACAGCAAATGAAGTCGTCGTCTTCTCGTTACATTGTAGCCGTGTTCACCTTTCGACATTTTTCTTTTTGACTAATTAGGTTGTAAAATTCAGAATTTTTATTTCGATAGAGTTAATTTGTGTGTATGCAAACGTTCAGCTACTGTTTTAATCGAAAAATATGCAGAAATACTATAACCAAAAAAATTATTTATATTATTGATTTATTCTCGAAAGTAAATTCAAATAAGGTTTTACAAATCCTTCACAGCCTTGCAATACATGAAATCACTTGTTTTGGACATTCAGGAACTCGCAAATTAAATAAAAGACCAAAAAAACATATAGAAGAAAACTGAAGGAAATAAATTTAGCACTGACGATGCCCACACAAAGATAATAGAATTCCCACATCTCAATAAATAAAAGAAGAATACTGGGTGGTGAAAACCAGACCCAGATGCCATCGGCCACATGCACAGGAGGAAGAAAAAATTTAGTAGTCCTATAACGTCCTAAATATGTTGTAAAGAAAAAACAACCACAGGCGCTTCCTGTGCATGTTAAATTTTACCACTCCCATTCACATTACCACATTCATGGGCTACTACCCTACAGTTACTTCTTCGTATTATTCTTGGTAGCAGACTACACGGACAGGGGTTACACCCTAGCTGCGTCCAGACATCCCGAGTACTGGGGAACTACTCTTCCAAAACCAAGCGTGTCGTTGCTAGCGTCCCTCTCGCCTGACCAACTGCAGTGTTCTTATTGGCTACCCAATACATACATCACCCTCTGGAGACTAAATGAAACCCAAGCCTATCCATTATTGGGCGTCCAGTAAACCTAGTTATCCAATACTTACAAACAAGGAAAACTCTGCTTGTTGCTACCCGGCCAACCGACCATAACTTTATAAATCTAAACCCTCACGCACACCTGCCTATAATATAAAGTCTGCTTTTTTCTTGAGTCCCCAAAGCAAAACAACACATATCTACATGCATAAAGACCTAAATTATTATATAAATTTGTTCCTGGAGTTGAATAGTTACTACAGATATTGTTAAATTTAAATTAAGTATGTGCATATATTAAAATAAAAAATATAACAGGAAATAAAAATACAAAAATAACAAATACTTACAATCATTTCATATCCCTATAGAACACGAAAAACCTACAACGTTACAAAATTATTGACTTGGTTGGTCGAAAACCACCAGTTCGATTAATTGATTATCTTTAGTTCCAGAAGTGTCCACCAGGGATGCTACTGTGAGCAGCTATCTTTGTTTTCTATTTACCTACTTACATTCGACTCCACCAAGTTGCATGTGTGTTTAAGGACAATGTGTAATGGACCATAGGCAGGACTCTTGCCCATATCTTCATCATTAATTTTTTTTTTAACCCATCTATGTAGCAAGGTAGCCAAGTATTGGTGAATATAATACTTAACTTTTTTTATTTGTATTTTGTGATCAGTAAATATGTGTAATGACTGCATGCTTGGAGGTTATGATTACTTCTTTCAGTCATTTAGTTATTTGAATTGATTATAATGTAATACTTTGCATATAGTGTGCTACGTAAATATTGAGTGTACAAGGACTGTTGTATCTCATACTCTTTAAGAAAGAAGTTATGGCAGGCATATGAAATAATGTCTCAAACATACAATGTAAAGATTTAAAAAAAAAAAGTTTAATAGATTTTAAACTAATTAAATATACACAATAAATATTTACACTATATGTATAAGCAAGTGCAATTTGCTTTATTTATATGCAATGTCTGATTGGTGAATCTAACTGTCATGGCTTGTACCAAATCCAAGCCATCTCACCAACACTTTATTTCCTTTCTTATTCAAAACCTTTTCAACTAAAACATGTTTCAATACTTGGTGACTAGAATTTCTTCGCCATAGACACCTCCTCGAATAGCCTTGCCTTCTATGTCTTCTAGGTAGTAGGTCCTCGGTTCGTAGTGACGAATCTTGACCACTTCAAATATTTAATTGTTCCAGTTTGATATGTAGCTTTTAGAAAATATTCCCTTCCCTCGCAATATCCTTAAATAGTCTGCAACCTTTGCTTTACGTTTGTGCAGGTCTGGTTTCTTCTCATTTTTGTTAACAGTTTATAGTAAAGAGTTGTCCTTGACATTAACAGGCTTCTTGTTCATGGTGCAATGTACTTTATGATTATATTTTGACACTAGCTTGGACAATATATCCATCCACGTGTAGCTTCCCTGTGCTGAAAATTTTTTCCACATTTCATTCTTCAAATCACGATTAAATTGTTCCACGAAAAAGGCCTTAAGATCACTGTGGATAGAGTAGTGGTTAATTTTATGTCTTGACATCAGTGTTTGAAATTATGAATTGTAGAATTATTTTCCGAGGTCAGTATGAAGATTATTGGGCAGACCTCTGTCTTTCAAGACAATGTTCATTGTATTTGTTACATCCCTATCACTCTTAGTTTTTACAGGCACAGCCCATGCATATTTACTGTAGCAGTCAATAACAGTCAGCATGTACTTGTAGCCATTATTCTTACAAGCATAAGGAATTATTTCAACCAACTCTGCTTGATTTAAGTCCTTTAAACCAAACACCTGCACTTTACGTCAAGGATAATTTCGCCTCGCAGTTATTCTATTATGTTAGCTATTTCATTTGTATGAAAATTATTTCCTGCTCGCTGAGAAGCAACTAGTAGATGTGGTCTGTCGACAATTTCATTAACATCATTCCAGTAAACATGTTCTGGCCCCCATCCATCTTCTATTTTCTTATGTAGGTCGAGACCAGAACCTATGGCAACTCCTAAATCTGGGTACAGATGGGACATAATGTTCTAATTCTGATGTGTTTTATCCTTATTGTTGGTAGGATTCTATTCTTCAAATGAGCACTCGTAAGTTTCAAAAGTCGTTTATACCGTTCCAGGGCACAATGCAAATGATTACCAGGATTCTGTTTAAACAGTAATTCGTATAGTCCAGAATCTAGCTTGACTACGACAGACTCTAATTGTATGTCATTATTGGGCAAGAATAAAATTTGCTTGTTTCCCAAGAAATACTTTTTATTTTGCTTGTATACTTACTCTATGTGTCCTCTTCTTGGACCATGAGTTAGTCAAGTAATTGTGAAGCATTGTGCCTTATTACCTTTTCTGTTTCCACTCAGAGAGAGGTAAATCATCATCATCAATTTCAGAAAGAGATTTCTTGTATTTTACTTTAGTCACAGGTGGTTTTGGCTCCGTTTAAGGTTTAAAAGCTTCTTCATTAATCATATCACGTTCAATTCTAGCATGTTAAACTGTCAATTACTTTGAACGAATACTTTTAATCACTGTGTGTAAGACACTGAAAATGTTAAGACATTGTACTACCCACTTACAATGACATGATAGGGTATTTATATGCTGTTTTTCTTAGGTAGTACCTAGAGCTTGGCTTATTATTTTTCCCATCCAAAAATATAACTGAAGGCAGATTAGAAGCAAATGTTAGCATGTCAATATTTTAAATTGAAACTTCAAGTTTAATAAGGTGCTGCAATACCTCATCCAGGAGTTTTGTCTTCGCCACAAGTTTAATTTATCAGTCCGTCTATTGCATTAAGCTTCCTGTCCAGCAATGTCTACATATCATCGAGGATAACCCCAAGTTTAACAGTTGTGTCATTTATCTTACTTGCAATATCATTAATTGTTCTATCCAACACATCTTGTAATAAACTAATCAAGTCACCATGAAGTGTGTAAACATGAGCCTTGTTATCATGTTCTCCATCTTCTCTCGGACTTCCAAAATTTTTTAAGTCTTTACTTTCGGCACTACAGTTCCCATCATCTGTAGGTATGAAACAACTTACCATTTTACGTTTCAGACCACTGCGGTCAAACTTTGAATGATGTAGCTCATCTGTTACTGACAGAGGCTTATGAATTGATCGAATCCACATTGATACCTCCCCTTACATAAGGGAAAGTCTTTAACTACTACAAGAAATCAGTAAGGATCACTCCAACAAAATACAACCACCTCTTTAAATTTATCAAAAGTCATATCTGTATTAACACGATCAGAGTAAACGTGTCTCAAGTTCAAGTCATCCATACGAAACAAAATCAGCAGGTTAGCATTATCTCTCAGTATTGAGAAGCTGGAGACAATGTCTAGATTCGCAAGAGGCTAGTTCATCCTCGGGAGCAACACTTATGTGTAAACTAATTTCTTGCTTGTCGATACGTATATTACTACCAACAATTTGCAGTGCCTGCTGAGAGGGTAGTGGTTGATATGGAGCATGTGGAGCTAATTGTGGAGTGTGTGAAGCTAATTGTGGAGTGTGTGAAGCTAATTGTGGAGTGTGTGAAGCTAATTGTGGAGTGTGTGAAGCTAATTGTGGAGTGTGTGAAGCTAATTGTGGAGTGTGTGAAGCTAATTGTGGAGTGTGTGAAGCTAATTGTGGAGTGTGTGAAGCTAATTGTGGAGCGTGTGGAGCTAATTGTGTAGCATGTGGACCTAATTGTGGAGCGTGTGGACCTAATTGTGGACTTAATTGTTAAGCGCAAATAACTAATTGTGGAACGCATGTAGCTTATTGTAGAGCCTGTGAAGCTAATTTTGGAGCATATGGAGTTAATTGTGGAGCATGCAGGGCTGATTGTGGGGCGTGCAAAAAAGTGTGTGGAGTCCCCATTACGCATTACCGAAAATACATCACCGCAGAAGCGACAGCTGAGGTGCATCATTAACAACCGTACTGTTCGCAGGCTAGAACGTTACAGAATAAAACACATAAAAACAGGTACTTAAGTATTTTTAACTTAGTGTATCGTGATGCCTCATAGAAGTAAGGTCAAGAGCAGAAGAGGACTAGTGAATACTCTTATAAATAATTTGCCATTCAAAGCACAAATTCCTGGATACCGGTTTGTGGACGAGGACGAAGCTAAGAAGAGGCTTGAACTTGTTGATGTCAGAATAAACTAATTGAACGAGGCGTGCAAGGAGCACGAAACAGCTTATGCTAATAGTAATAAGCTGGAAGATAGACACACTGCAGACTCTGTTCTCGCTGACAAGGCAAAGAAAATTGCTGAATCTAAAGATTCGAAGTTTGGTGAAAGAGTAGCTGCTTGGAGAATATCCACGATCATGAAGACTAAAGTCAAGTGGCTTGTGAATAAAGTGCAGTCCATCTGCTCCTACTAACACTTGAATTAAATCTACCCCAGCATCCAAACATTCTGATAAAAATTTAGTCAATCAGATGAAAAAGAAGACTCACAAGAATAAGAGAGCAAGCACGAAACACAGAAGCTTCTTACCATTTCTCCTACCTGGCTTGGCAGCACTAGGAGGTCTGATTTGTGGAATAAGTGATATTGCTAGAGCAGTGAATTAATAAAAAAATCAAGGCAAGAAGTTGGAAGAACTTCATCAAAACAAGCAAATAAAAGATATTGCACTAGGGTCAAAAAACAGGAAAGGACTTCACCTAAGACCTTATCCTGTGGTTGGAAGAAGTTGGGGAAAAAAGGAACTAGAAAGAGAAGGACACAAACTTAAATATGAAACCCGACAGACCCCTAACAAATTTAGATTTCATAAAGTTTGCTAGAAAATTACAAATACCAAATTTCCAGCTAATGGACGAGGCACACACTGGGTTTCTAACAAAAAACATGGGAAATGATGTTGATTACTAAAACAGTTTTGGAAATTTCACCCGCCCATAGAAGTGCGCAAGTATTTTCAGGATACAAAATTAAGTTATAATTATTTTAACAAGCAATTGCCTTGCCAGTGCAAATGTGGCAATTTATGTCTTCAGTTCTTAATCAGTGATTAATAAATGTCGGCACAAGCACTACTTTGCATCAGTCATGTCTGTAATGTTGATTTTGAGGGGCAAGAGCTCTGAGCCACGCTATGTGCATTTTCCAGCTTTGGATTTAAAAGGTTCGTGGTCAGTGGCACTGATAGATTTCCAAACTTATTCTCTGTACCTAATATAGACAGTTCAAACTGCAAATTTTGTTACATAAAAATGGCCCAACTGAAGAGGTTACCGTTCCAAAAGGATCATATTCAATTGAAGACGTTGCAGCATATATCAAGCAAGCATTAGGTACTGATGAAACTTTTGTTTTGAGAAGAAATCCTAACACTCTGAAAAGTGAAACTTTATGCAGCAATAATATTGACTTTACCAAGAATAATACTCTAGCATCCATGCTGGATTTCGAACAAGAGGTGTATGAGAGATGAAAAGTTCACCAGTCAACACTACCTGTAAACATTTTGCCATTGAATGTTATGAGAGAAAACTTCAAGTTTGTAACATGCTCATATCTAAATAATAAACCGAACCATACACTACACGAGTTTCCAGCGACTGTTCCGCCTGGCTTCAAGCTGGTAGATGTTCCAAAATATCTTATTTATGCACCAATCATAGAGAAGTACGTGCAGGAAGTTATTAGTATAGTCGACCAAGATGATAAACTGATTAATTTCATAAACGAACGAAACACTTTTCGCTTGCTTTTGACGTACGATGGGCCTGAGTTTTTGGAAAAAGATTATACAATCAAGTCTCTCCACAAAGCCAAAGGTCAGCTTCTCCTCAACATCCATTCTGTTAACAAAGTCAAGAAGAATGGAAGCATAAATACTGAATGTGGACTAGCCCGTAAGTTACAAGGATTCCATAACAAAGACTGAATTTAATGCATATTTGCCATACCTGCCTGGACCATACCAGCAGTCACCCGAGGTTCGAATACCATTGCAAAACCAAAACATCTATTCTTCACCATGCAACTCATACTTGAGATTCAGAGGCACTATAACAAAGGCTAGAAATGCCTTACCTGTAACCACAAAGTTAAATAGAAATGGAGTACTTCACATGACTAATAAAATAGCTTATGAACTGAATGGCGTAGAGGTTGATGAGAGACGGGATGTAGGTATTACGTCTACAATGAAGAATTATCTATCTCTGACAGACAGCCAACTATCCACAACCAAAATGGCTGGATAGGGAATCAAACCACATTACAAAGTTCCTGTGTACTAAGGTATAAGATTTGAAATATGTGTACGTCTTTCCTCGCTACTAGGATTCAATGAAGATTACGAACATTTAATAATGAATTCTAAAAAAGAGTTGGTCATAATTTTAGCCAATACTCAAACAAATGCTTTACTGTATACTTCAGAAAACCCTGAGGTCGTGACACTCTCTATACAGTCAATAGAGTGTATGCTGCCACATGTCCAAGTTAAGAAGGAAGAGAGAATAAAACTACTCAAGTTTGTCTAGAAAGGAAGGAGTATAGATGCGGCTTTCCGTTCTAGGAGTTTGGAAACTTGTCCAGAACTTACGCAGTCTCAAAATGTAATTTGGAATGTTAAATCATCATTTGCAACAGAAAAACCAAGCTACATAATTCTAGTATTCCGGACCAGAAGAATTCTGCAAGTGTAGATCGCTCAAAGTACTATCATATCAATATAAAGAATGCCAAAGTTTATTTGAACTCTGAAAGTTTACCACACGTGGACCTCAACACGAATTTCAGTAATGGTTCTATCATATTGGCATACTAAATGTTTTCAGATTTCCACAAATCATACTACGGCCATGAAGCATCGACTACACTCAAACCAGATGAATTAATGAACAGTGGTCCGCTACTTGTATTTGACGTTAAGTAAACAAGATGATCATATTGAAATGACAATAGAGAATATACCTGCCAGTAGATAGGCCTACACTCTCATTAGCCACTACCCTTTAACATCCTACAATGAAAGAGATAAAGAGGTCAAAACACTAACATAAGATGAGTTAGATCTGGCAGTCATTATGTACGCAAACATCAAGGGCTTCCAGTCTCAACTTGGATTTATTCTTAAAGAGGTTAGCATAGCATGCCACCATTTCACTGGAAATTGCTGGATAAAAAAGTTAATGCACCAATAGATGGCTTACAAAAAATTATCATGGACTACACTGGAAAGATTGACATGAAGATTATAAGAAAATTAAAGAAGTATTAACTGAAATTATTAGATGATGAAGAAGTAGTCTTTGTTGCTAGGTTGGAGCAGAAAAAAATGGCTAAGCATTTATTGTAATCAAAACGTAAACATTATCGACTTGCAAACTACATACGAGTGACCTTCACTTTGCTACTTCAATGCAAAGTTCGACAAGCCTGAACATGTCAGCAAGTCATGTTTACAGGATCTGACCTGTTCCCACCTGAATGTGTTGTTGCTATGGCAGTGGTGTTTTAGAGACAACAATGCTGGTGGTGTGAGCTAATGTAACGTCAAAATAGATAAAATGTATCTGGCCCAGACGGGAGGTTGCTCGGTCACTGCTTGGTAAAGTTACACAACGGACACCAGATTTCGACTGGAAGAGTTTCACGACTACATCGAGACAGAAGTTGGTTTCCGACAGGTGCACTACATGTTCGACAGGTGCACTACATTATCTGTTGGTCTTCCATTTTATATTTTGCAATGGACTAGAACACTTTCTGTGCATCAATGACGTAGATGTGTTCAGTGTGGCGCCTATTCCTTGCAACTTTGTCGACTGTCCAGTTTTCCATATCTGGCCAGACAGCCAGCTACCATCCACAACTGAAGAGCTTATTAATCAAGCTAAAGATGAGATAATCATCCAACGAAACAGTGAGAGTTGTATATCCTATGAACTAAGACATAGCGACCTAAAAAGTTATTCGCTGGGTGGAAAGGTGCAATGAATGGACTCGTGCTACCATTTTGAAGAAAGGGAAGGTTCACTGTATGTCTCCATGCACACCATTGATGTGTGAAGTGTATTTGTCATAGCCAATTAATTACTCTATACTGTTTTCTCGTCATGTACGAGTGACCTGACTTGTATGGAGCCGAAAGTTATCTGTTTTCACGTATCAAACAAGAGGTTTACAAAAATCATAGAGAAATAAAAGCTCGCAACAATAATACGAATACCTTTAGTGACTCTGAAGACTCTAATGATGTTCAAGACTATAAACCAGTTGTATGACCTGACCCTACCAAGGAGGAAGCTCTAGCTCGCCCAATGTTCATGTCATGCAGCTGTATTATGTAACTCGTCACGCGAGAAACTAAAAGTTATGGTAGTTGTCTGTTAACAAATTTCATGGTATGTAGCGAGGACAGTGTACCGAGGGCGTGATTCTGTAACAGCAATGGAAAATTGTGACAGACATCTGTTGTTACATACTGATGTTTCCCATCGCTTCAGCTAACCACGATTAACAGTGTTAACTGGCCAAATGTGCCAGCGAAACATGAATAAGAAAGAGATGGAACACCGGAGTCGTTTGTAAATAAATAAAGAAACTGTGTTTATAGCTCACAACTTTGTGAGTAATTCACAAATTAAAAAACATTTCATCATTTTCTCTTTATCTGTTACTATTCACGTTTAGAACTACATCCATACTGTGTTCTACCCAATGTTTATGAAACTGTTTAAATTAAAATATGGCGTGATTAAAATCCAAATAAAAATACTACAACAATACCGTGATGTACATTAATATTGTGATAAAACACATCGCTCACAAGCTTCCCAAAATCGTAGGCCTAAACAGAGTTCACTAGGTTACCAACAGATAGCAAGCATGTGTAGTTTCGGCAATACGCACGGCCGTAGCAATAAGTGAGCAATGTATCACATATACAGCCACAATTAAAATAAGTTTAACGTATTTCTGGCACCGTAGATCGAAGCATTAATATCACAAAGTAGGGAGGTTTACCATACCTATTACTATAATACGTAATATTGTTGCAGAATATTTATTTTTGGTTCAGTGAATTAAATATTTAGAACTACTGCGTAATTGTTATACATAGGTGGGACTTCTAATATTATCATTACGTTAACAGCACACAAAAATACTCACTGAAAACAAACAAAAATCAAAGAAATGCAGTTAGTATTTTGTTAATAATAAATAACAAACCTACCATTAATATTTTTTCACACCTGCATGCACACACTGTTTTCAATCAAATATATGTTTGTTCACAATACGTTACTGAAAATTAATTTTGTTAGATAATTATAATTTTGTTGTACCAATACACGTAACAAATTATAAATAAATAAACACTTGTACCCATGGCTGGGATTGAACCTGTGCCAACATAACTTATTACCACTACATGGTAGCATTCATCTATTTAACCAAATGCACCATCACGCCACGAGTATTTGGTTATGGTCAGAACAGAAGGGATTGAATAGGAAGCTAATGTTCAGAAAATATTTCATTCTGTTAAAAATTACTATGATATTGAAATAAATTTACATTCTGATTCTTTTAAAATGCTACGCAAATTCGTAATATTAGTTTTAAATAACTTTCCTGCATCGGGTATGCTTCTTCAGTTATTTACTTAGGTTTATACTTTCCAGGTTATGTATTTGAACTTATCACAATCTGCCAACGATAGTACACAGACTCTGACTTTAGGTCCATTCACGTTTGCCAAAGTACAAAAGGTAGATGTTCTAGTTCACCTGTTTATCACTTACTAGGCAAAAAATTTATTTATTTTATAGTAAGTGTGCATATATATTCAAATTGATAACAGACGTTCACTACATGGCTAGTTTTGACACGTCATCAAGGGGTATGACACCCCTTGATGAGATAACTACATTTTTCCGTTAAATGTCGCTTTTAGCCACAAATTTAGTAAAGATACAGAAATTTTAAGGCACTCAGGCATTACAGATGATGTTAACAGCTCTTAGCGATCTGTATGTCTCAGTTAATGAGTTACAGAATACTGCTACTGGGCAGGTAGCTATGCCTACGTGGTCCCCAGCAAACAGTGTGTACTTTATGAACTAGAATTTGAAAGTTAAGAGGACAGTGGTGATATTCTGAACAGAACTTATTTTAAAATGTTTACAGATGGCAACCATTTCTGTGTAACATTTAACCCCTTTTCAAAACAGATTACCAGCAATGCCACAACTTGTTTTTCGGGTGATGGTGATAACTGTGCAGTTCATTTGTGTAAACCATTTTTGCCACTACCATAAACTCTGGACCAATTGAAATCAGGTGTTGAGATGCCCGAGTGTGTTGTTTTGGATAAATGTGATGGACTGCAACATAATATAAATGCAATAACATCTACACATATGCAAAGCTTATAGGTAGGTTGTGCTTCTTATTTGTGCCCTGTGTATACAGAAAAACTGTTTTCACACCGGCAGAATGTTTTCTGATGAGCTATTATGAAAGAAAAAACATAAATTTATGTCAGTGAAGGTACTTCTAATTATCAGTCAAGATGGATGAGGCAATGTATAATGACAAGTCTGCAAGTGAAAACAAAGCTGAAATTTCTGGAAGTTTATTCTTCTGTTACAACAAGTGTCCTTTCACGTGTGTGTGTGTGTGTCTGTGTGCCTCTGTGTGCGTCTGTGTGTGTCTGTGCGCATCTGTGTGCGTGTCTGTGTGCGTGTCTGTGTGCGTGTCTGTGTGTGTGTCTGTGTGCATGTCTGTGTGCATGTCTGTGTGAATGTCTATGTGCGTGTCTGTGTGCATGTATGCGTGTCTGTGTGCATATGGGCGTGTGTGCAAGCATGTGTGTGTGCATGCATGTGTGTGTGTGTGTGCACGAGAATATGGGAAATTCTGATAAAGTCAGTTAACTTTTCCATGTAGAAGATAAACTGGCTCCAACAACCTCCAGAATTAAAAAAAACTGTAATCTTTATTGTATATATTTTAATAATATTCAATAAAAAAATTTTTTTAACTTAACATTGTGTTTGCGAGACATTATTTAACATGCCTGTCATAACTTTTTTCTTCAAGAGCTTCAGATGCAACAGTCATTGTACACTCAATATTTACATTGCACATTATCTGCAAAGTATTAGTATACAGTGAACCCTCGATAACTCGGACCTCGATGTCCCGGACTTCGGATAACTCAGACAGAATTTTTAAAAAAATTTAATAATTTTTAATTAATTATTTCTTGGTTAAAATACATAAAAAATCGTTTCTGCTGTATTTAAATTCATCACATTATATTTTAGAACAGTATTAAAGTTTATAACGTAGTAGTCCATCGCTACTTAGCCTTTAATAATCCCACAGTAAATATCTGGCAAGTTCCGTGTGGTAAAATGTTGCTCGTGCGACGCGCGAGTAAAGATGCAACGCAGCAGGCCGACCTCTCACTTCTTTATCTATCCTCCCTCTTCGTCCTGCCAGCCAGGCACGCACGTGTGTCGTAAACAAACATTTCAGTGTGGTGCTTGTGAAATGACGGTAAATACGGGTTACACTGACACATAAACGGAAAATTATTTTTTTTGTATGTACAATGAATTCAGGGTTGCAAAACAAATTGTTCCGGACATTAAAAAAAACAATTAAACATCATTGCTTTGCACTGCGATGTAGAAAAATTGATGAGAAGGTTTTACGCCCCTTTAACAACGATGTTTTTCAAGAGCCGATGTGGGTGGTGAAAGAACAACACAACATCCATGCCCAAGCCGGACACGATGAGTCACGCTCGCTGGTTGATGATGCTCTGTTGATAACGTAACAACGTCTGGAGAGTTGTAATGTTTTAAGCGTGAATCGGAGTAGTTTATAAACTACTTCACGGGAAATATTAGCGTTCATGTAATGAACGTCTTATGCGGGATAATTTTGAACTATTTTCATTGAGTGACGCACATGAATGGATTAACAAGATTTTGTAGTCATAATTTTTCCATTTTACTATACAACGACAAAATCTTTTTTTTATTTTAGAAGAAATTGTCACGTTATGAACGAGTAAATATAGAAAACAAATGTACATTTGTTATATTCTTCACCAAAAAAATTTAGAAGGTAATTTTTTTTGAAAACCCCTTATAATGGCCGCACCCCATTTTTGGGCCTAAAATTTGGTCAAAAATATGCCGCATTTACGCGAGTAAATACGGTAACTCTGTAGAACATGATTAACATTTTATTGCTTTATAATATGACAATTTGTGTAAGAATAAGGCTGTAAATTACGCATTCTATGTTGCAATTAAATACATAAAATTAAATTTTAAAATTTAGTAGTGTTAAAAATGTGTTCACATACGTCTGTACAGTGACACAGAAGGATTGTTAATTACAGTACCATTTATATTCGTGTATACGAGGAAAATTATTTTTGTACCTTTGTAACTTTGTAGGAAGGTAGAGTAACTATCAGGGGAACCTTTTGAGAGTGTAGGTGTCTATCTGTTAGGACCGTTTTCTAAAACTACCCAGGGTAATAGATTTGTAATCACAGCAATTGACTATGGAACAAGGTGGGCAGAAACAAGTAGTAGGGAGGCACAGGAAGGCACTCAGTTTCTATTAGAGAATGTGGCTTGTAGACAAGTGCTATTCTGACAGAGGCAAGGTTTTTAGTTTGGCTGTGGTTCAGGAACTTCTTAGGCTGTTAGATATCAAAGGGGCAATGACCTCAGGATATTGTCCCCAATGTAATGGGGCGGTTGAGCACTTACATGCTACCGTCTCTACAATGCTCTCATATTAAGTCAGTGGTTCACAATGTAATTGGGATGTGTATCTGCCTCTCATAACTTTTGCTAATAACTCATATGTACAAGAGAGTACAGGGTTTTCCCCGTTTGTGCTGCTATATGGTAGGGAACCTGTATTACCTTCTGAAGTATGCCTTAACAGGAAGGTGGATGACGCTGACAGTAAGAGACTGTGAGCTAAATGGAAGCAGATCCAACAGGCACTGGAGAACTTAAGGTTGCAGCAGGAGAGGGGTAAACAGTAATACGAACAACATTGAAAGGAGATAGAGTACAGCCCTGGACAAGAAGTCTTGATCTTCACCCCAACAAGAAAAAAAGGTTTAATGCCTAACCTCATGCACAGGTGGCATGGTCCAGGGGTAATCATTAAAAAATTGAATCAAAACTTGTAATTTGTATAAAGTCAAAACTAAGAAAAGTAAATCAGGTAGGGATGAGTATAACGTTGAACGCCTAAAAATATTTCACAGAAGGTAAAACACTTTTTTGTACGTTCAGAAACAGTAAAAAAAATTTGTGACTTTAAGAAAAATAGAAAGAATTATAATAAAATGAAATATCAGCAAATAATAATTAATAACGTTTTACTGTAAAAAAATTTGTGGCACTTCCCCAGTTAAAGTATACCATAATAAAATTTCCTTAATAATTTCTTTTTTTCTTTTTATTAAAAATTTTTAGGGCCTTAAAACCGTATCAATGTATGTGGAAAAGCGGTATTGGTCAGTATTAAACCAGGTACCTAACATAAATTGTTTGTAGTAAAGGTGTATGGAGAACTACTGCTGTCCAAGTGTCAACCTAGGAGTTCGAAAAGGAGTAGCGAAGTGAGTTAACTAGCTGGTCTGGTGTTTGACGCTGCTCCAGGCGTTGTCAACAATCCAGAGTTTGGGTGAAGAGGTTGGAGTCGTAGCTGGATCTCACTTTCACCCTCAGACTAAGGTGACAGTATATTCATCCTCTGTATCTCTAAATTTCCAGGTTTCATGGCCGAGAAATTTACATGATGAATCAAAATTAATTAGCAAAGAATTTACTTGTGGGACAGGATTCGTCAAGGAATTCTGTTCTATTGATGAACAGTCTAAAAATTTCTTGTTGCTCGCTGAAACACTTCTAAAAGTTCTTAATGAGGCTGCAGGTGAGGAATTGGTAACTGATAGGGAATTAATTACATGATAGAGTAAAGAGAGGAATAATTATAATAGGAGAGGCTTTTAATTGGTGTTGTGATGTAGCCACATCTGGTCACGTAAATGTACAGTTTAGTAATGAGAAAAAATTACCAAACATTTAGAACAAAATAGCAATGAAGTCTTGGAAGATCTTTCTAGTTTAGCTAATTTCATTAATCAAGTAAAAATAATAAATGAAGCTGTTACTGAAGTTTTTGGTAAGATACAAGCTAAGTTTAACAATCTTACGAGCATTTTAACTAGTTTCCGAGAGTCTATGACGCAGAGTTATTCAGGTATGTTGTGTGAAATTTCACAATTACATGAAGTTCAATTAATTCATGCTACTATGTTGTCTAAAATTACACAGTCATTGTATTATGTAGAAATTTTGAATCAATGTAGAGATTTAAAATTACCAGCAGTTTTAGTTCCCCCAGTAAAAGTAAAAACTGAATTAGGTCATTTGGATGAAATCATAGGAAAAGATGGCTATCAACTTGCAATAAATGCCTGGATGTTCAGATTTATTATCATCTTCCTATTTGTACATGCCAGGTTTTTGAGGAACAGTTGCTAATAAAAATTAAAGTACCATTGGTAAAGAAAAATACAGATTGGAAAACGTATGATTTTGTCGCAATTCATTTTCACTGGAAACATAGTATTTGTGTACTTCACCACAAGACTACATTTTTGACAGTCAGTAAAAACCATGTTACATCGGTGAGGAGTAGAGCGTTACTGGATTTTAGACCCTATCATGATCATTTATGTTTTATCCCAAGGTACTCTGGAGATGCGAAGACAAGTGCATTGTGCCCTAAGGCAGTTTTCGAGGGGAATACAGCTGAAAAATTAGCAGAAGTATGTTCATTCACTTGTCAGGGAGGAACATAATTAATAATCACTCAGACTGGGCCTGAAAGATATTTTATTACTAATGCATCAGGAAAATTAGACTTGATTTGTACACTCAGCAAAAATGAAACCAGAATATTAGGTAATGAATTTTATACAGGAGCACTAGATGTTTTGTTCCATGTGACTGTAAATTGTTTATTAATGGAGAAGTTAGGGTAAATTAAATGTACCTATGTGATGCTGATTCAAAAGCTAAGTTTGATGTTATTAGAGTAATTCCAGCTACTTGGTCTAAAATTAAAAAGTTGCATTTTTCTCCACAGTCCTCGTCTAGACAGATGAATTTTCCCTCTTTTAATGATGTCCAAAGATATACATAATGAAGTTTATTTGAGAGAACCAGTAGGTTATGAGAACTTTTGGATAAGACATTTTTAATTGATTGCATTAGGCACGATTATTATGGTATTAACCTTTATCGTAGTACGAAACCCATTTTTGATTGGTACTGGTGTTATGCCCAGAGTAGCTGCTGAGAGCTTAGATATCGTGGTTGCCTTAGAGATTGGATCCACAGTGGTGACTGTAATGTTAACCTTAGTGTTTTTGTGTTGTGTGTTAATAAGATTTTTTCAGAAATCGACTAAAAGAGTGCCGAGGTGAGGGCACACATGGAACCCCAAGGACGAGAGCCATCCTGTCCAGCGGTTGATCTGGAGGAGAGACTTTGGGGTTGGAACGAATCCCTGTAACCATGTGAGATAGGGATGGAAAGAAACTTTGTTTATGGCCTTCAATTCAAGAGGAATAGGGTAAATGATTTTTATGGTTTGATTGATGAGACATTTAAATTCAGAGGTCTCAGTAAATTTTTGTGTAGACTGGGGCAAAATAATCAGAATGCCCAGTAACGACTTTCTTTGTTGCCATAAAGTTTTATGATTACTTTGTTTAATGTGAGCTGTTATAGCTGGAGGTAAGTTAAAGTTTAAATGTGAGAATCATTGTGCTGAGAAGTCCCATTGTGTTAATGGTTTGGTCAGAGAGGGCATTTGATGGTGCAGTAGAGGCATCAACTTAATAGAGTTCTTAAGAATTTATTTTTGAAAATATATACGGGCGCCAGATGTTAAATGTTTTCAGTAGTTTTATGTAAATAAGTACAGACGATGAGGGCATTGAGTGGGACCCATAACACAGAAATGAATAATGAAAGATTTATTTTTTAGAAAACATAACTCAAGGGAATGATGAGGATGCTGAGAGTAAATTTTGTTTGCATAATGTGGGTAGCGTAATGATGTACAGTAGGTTGTGGATAACTTTTCGACTGGTTTACTTTTTTTTTTTTTGTTAGGATAGTTTAGTGATGGGAGGGTTCAAACAGCTCAAATTCTTTTCCTGTATAAATACTTCATATTTCTTAACCTTAGATATTCTTGATTTTTTTTATTCTACGATGGACACTTTCAGCAGTGCATGTTCGCGTGAGTGGTGTGGTAGAACTCTCATTAACTGGTGAGGAGGGCTACGGTACCAGAGGTGCTAAGTGATGCTAGAAAAAGGACTTTGGTTTTTCAAAGAGAGAGGCATTCGTCAGTCGTGGGTTGTCGTTTGTACACCCACTGGATGGTTCAAGATGGTTCCTGGTTACACTTCTTCAACCTCCCCCCTTGCACCCAAGAGCCTGTCCACGGTTCCCAATGGGTCCACACAGAGTAAGAAGATGGTGTAGGTGCACTTAGAGGTGTATCACTTTCCCGAAGGATGTGATTGTTGAGCCAGGGTGGCCGGTGACACTGGAGGAAGGGGTCCTTGATGAGTGTTGCAGCCCAGGAGGGTGGTTGTGATCTGAAGACGCCAGAGGTGAACCTAGGGTAGGCTGCCTCTGAAGAAGATGATTGTCAAACCAAGGTGGACGGCGACACTGTGGACAAGTGACCCAATCCGAATAACGGGACTTAGTGGTTTTTGAACTGTGAAGTAGTGGTGGTCTGGACATCCATGAGTGAGTGGCTTCGTAAGAGAATGGACTCTATCGAAGAGCATACTTTACTACACCCTCTATTGTTTTTTTATCCTAATCCAGTAACCTTATTGATATTCCTGTGTGTTCTTAATGCTGTCTACAGGTAGTGTGTTAACTTGATAAAGTGGGTAGGGTGGGCTGTAACTGTTGGGAGAGAATTTTGTTGATGTTGTTGCAGGTTTAATGTAAAGGGCCTCATCTTTCCTTTGGGATGAAAATAATAAATTTTGCATTGATTTTTGATAAATTAATATGTTGTTAATTTTGTCAAGTTGATACTGGTGTGGACTTTTGTTATAACTTGGCTGAGGTGAGCTGACTGGTTCATGCTGCGCCTGGTTATTGAGCACTGTGTCGACCTGGAGACTCGATTGGCCTCAATACAGCGATGATCATCCAATACAATTTTTTCATGCTGGATCTCCTGGATGTTAACCAAGCTCTTCAAGGCAGACGTTGCATCGAATCATAAAGTTGGTTGTCTTTAGTTTTGTTTTACTTTTGGACACTCACAGCAACAAAGACACTACATGGATTATACAAGGAAACACAAAAGACACTGATTTAACCGAAACTGATATGAGAAAGTCCCATGATTAGATACTTTAATTTATTCTTTGTAAATGTCTACGAACGTAATAAGCATATGAGATTTTTTTCTCTTTAATTAATGTACGGGCTGGAGCTCGATGAACATAAAATGCAAATTCGTGGCCCTCTTTATTTAATTATTAACATTTAATTTGAGGGTCAAGCCACAGTGAAATTACAACACAATATTATGTAAGACAAGAGGAATTAACATAAAAATTGTAATAGCCCAGACCCACCTAACACAAAGTACAATTTGTGAGGTCACAAATTTTCACTAGTTGAGGAAGAAATGTTACTGGGTTTTTTTGTCAGTTAGCTTTGCTTTTGTGGATTTTCAATTTTTCTTTTTTTTCAGAGGTTTTGCTTTTTTGCTCAGACTTGTAAACACTTCGCTGTCGTGTTGGTGTGATAGAATTTCTTTTACTTGTATTTTAGAGTCGGTACACTGTGTAAAGTTTTATTGAGATGACTTTCGGGTGACAGGCTTTACAGGCAGCACAAGTAGTTTTCGCTGAGATTTGAGTTAGTCTCGAGTAGCGTGGGCCGGCGTGGATCCTGTTAGATAAAAAGAAGCAAAAAGAAAGGAAAGAGAAAGGTATCATGCCAGAAAGCAAGCCAGGAAAATGAAAACAATAGATCAATTGACATCCAGGGAGCAAAGAAGTGTTAGGAAGAATTGGTGCATACAAAGTAAAAAGTGTTATGATTCAAAAAAGAGAAAAGAAAATTTAGAAGATAGATTGACAGAAAATGTACCCCAAGTTAGTTCTGAGAATTCACTGAATTTTAATGTCCCTGAAGCAGAAATTACAGGGTACGTCGGGGTTAGAATAAAAGAATAAATAACACAATAATCTTGACAGGAAAATAAAGACGCTTGAAGAAAGATTAAAGCTAGCTGAAAGAAAAGTTGAAAAATATAAGAAACGGGCTCAACGATTAGTGCATTTAATCCAAGATACACCCATGAGAAATGCAAAAAGGAGTGTTTAACATAAAAAATATTCCCCTGCAGTACAGAAAAAAATACTTCTTGGTTAAGTAATTGTCGATCAGTTAAAAGAAAACATAAAAGACAAAAAGAAGTACAGACAGGCTATTACAGTAGTAGCTGGGAAAATAAGTACAGAATGAAATTTACTCTTAGTAAGGTTCTATCATGCAAGATGCTGAGACACAAAGGTAGAGAAGAAAAAGGAAAAGTAAAAAAAAGCTTGAATGAACAAAGAAGTGGTTGTCAGAATTTCTGGAAAAAGATGAGCACATTTGATTGTGTCCTGGAAAAAAGGACACAATCATGCTTAAAAAAGGATAAGAGGCAAAATAGGTATCTGAATGACTCACTTCTTAATCTTCACAGAGCATTTAGTCTGGAATACCCTTGCTTTAAAATGACCTATGCAACATTTTGCAATCTTCGACCATTTTGGATAGTAGGCCTACCCCCAAAAGTTACAGACAGGAATACATGCTTGTGTATTGTTCATGAAAACATGATGCTGCTTACAAAAAAACTTTACAGCAAAATTTATTGGACAGAACACACCACACCAGTTATATAAAGCCTTGTGTTGTGAAGGTGATAATTTGAAAGAAGAGTGCTTAGAAAGAAGTTGCAAGTTTTGCAAGAATAAGAAAATCTCAATGCTTTGAACTAGTGCAGAAAATTAAACAATTACATACGAGCAGTGGATATCCAAAAAAAAGTAATTGTTAAAGTAAAAGGACCCCACAAAACATGTAAAAAAATCTGTAAAGGAAGAGTTTACCATGACAAACAAAGAATTCTTTGATGTTCTTCAGAAATAAATTTTGAAATTTATGGTACATTTACGGAATATAAGACACCAGCAAACTACTATTTGGAAGATATGAGAAAACCTAAAATCTGATGAAGTCCTCAAACATTTAGATTTTAGTGAAAATTATGAAAGCAAGTAAGGTATTGAGATTCAAGCTGCCCATTTTGGTGGCTCTAAAGCAAAACTCAGTCTTCCAACAGTCGTATATTATAAGTGTACAGAATCATTGTCTGTGATGTCTAAAAGCTTCTGTACATTATTTACAGATCTAAGACATGATTCTGCTGGAGTGTGTGCTCACCTGCAGCCTGTACTTGACGAGGTAAATAAAACACATTGTACCGAAATTCCAAATAGCCTAGTTCATTTTTTATGTGACAGTGTAGTGAACCAATATCATAACAAAACCATGTTTCATTTGATTCGGACATAGTTAACTCAGAAACTACAAATGGAGGAATTACGTGGCATTATTTAGAAAGTGGTCATGGGAAGGGGGCTTCCGATAGAATTTAAGGATGTCTGAAGAGAAATGCAGATGATCTTGTGACCAGAGGAAGAGATATTTCTTCGTACAAACAGTTTCTTTTCTATTTGAGAATGTCCAAGAGTGAATATTATGCCTGTTGAGAACAAGTACAATGATAAGTTTATAAATTCAGCAAGTCTCGAAACTTTTAAAGGAACTTTAAAAGGCCACGAAGTAACTTGGTCAGTAAAAAGAAACAATCTTCTTCAGGTCAGACATTTAAGGTGCTTGGAGTGTGTAGCTGAAAATTCTTGCAATCACTATGGCATTGGCCGTCAGTTTCGCCAACTCAGAAAGTATCCTTTTCCATAATATGTATTGGTTATTGATTAACTTGTGGGTTAATTTTTTTTATGTAAATACAGACTAAACTAAATTTAAGAACTTTGAGTCAAAATAAAGGGTGATAGCCTAATGTGTACAAAGATTCTTCTTATGATTAATATTTAAACATGAATACAGCTCAAAAAGAACCTAGAAAACCTGTCTAAAATTTAAAATGTAAAAATAAATAAAAGCACACTTTATATTTCACTTCTACGTTAGGTCATGCAGAGCCAGAACTTAATTTAACTAGGGCTAAAATGACAGTCTAGTTTTCAAATGTGTCCACTTTGTGAGGAAAAACCTACTTCAGCCTATCCCCAGTGGTAATAATGCAAGGCACTGGTAATTTACCAATAATTTCATCCATTTTAACAAAAGAAACATCTTTCTCACTTGTAAGGTAAGTTTTTTGTCTCCCCCCTACATTCTTAAGCGACATAACTTTTATGTCATCTGAGGGGAGGCTACTTCTTGTACAACACAAACATAGCGATACTTTATGATACTTCTTTTGCCACCAAGAAATGAAGCAATGACAAAGTCACCAACTGTGACCTCATTTGGACAAGATAATTTGCACATGTCAAACGAATCCTCATCTGGTCCTATCAGATCTATTTCATCTAAACTGTCACCACTTTCAGACCAAACTTTGCCTGTTTAAGATGAAGTGTCAAAATATTTATTTTTCTTTGCCTTCTCTTGTTTATGTCGCTTGACGTTTTCCTTTTGTTTCTGTAAATGTACATTACTGATACCAGAGCAACTCAGTATATGTATATCTTCACACATTATTTCTGAATATTTAGTACATTCAGAATTACGATTCATGGCACCAATATCACTTGTTTTGATAGGCTTTTTTTTTACGTAGGCCTACTTCTTGTTCCTCCTCAGCCAATTGCTTCATAGCCTCTTCATTTGTTAATATTTGTCCGTACACTATATTTAGTCTTTTTCTCACTTTTCTAGGCTCGTCTCCCTGTCTTGCTTTCTTATAAAGTTGACAGACTCACTAACAAAATTTTCAAACGAGTTTGTTTGGTAGAAGAGGATTCTTCTGATGTTCATTTAGCATTTTTTGGAGTCTCTGAAGATGAACTACAACCCATGGTAGGTGAAACATTACTGCTTCCAGCACTTGTTGGAGTCACCCCTGAAGATGCACTACAAGCCATGGTAGGCGTAACATTACTGCTTCCAGCACTTGTTGGAGTCACCCCTGAAGATGCACTACAAGCCATGGTAGGCGTAACATTACTGCTTCCAGCACTTGTTGGAGTCACCACTGAAGATGCAGTACAAGCCATGATAGGTGAAACATTACTGCTTCCAGCATTTGTTGGAGTCACCACTGAAGATGCACTACAAGCTACAGTAGGAGTCACACTACTGCTTTCATCATTTGTTGGGACTCACTGAAGACTCAACATAATCCAATGTAGAAACTTGTCTGCATATGTTGCTTGTAGGCCCTTTTTCGTTTACTGCTTTGTAATGTTGAAGTGCCAGTGGGTCAAAATCTTGTGCTTCTCTATCAAATGGAAATAAGCCAGTAGTCATAAACGTACCTTTTAAAAAAATAAAGATGCCACAACTTCCCAATAAAAGCAGAACATTTTTTCTTTAAGACACCATCACCTGGATTGGTACAATTGTGCTCTTAACAGCAGCTTATTCCATGCTTGCTTAAGAGGTCTGAAGCTGGTTTGATCCAAGGGTTGCATAATATGGGTCAGATTGGGTGGAAGTTTCACAATAATGACATCACTGTCAACTGCTGTTCTTAGAGTTGTCAGGTTTACATGTGCACCATAGCCATCAACGAATAATACAACCTTCTGACAGTTTCAGCTTTCCTTTGAAGGAATATTTTTACAGAAAACTTTGGCAAACCAGTTTGAAAAAAATCTCTGTTTCCATCCACTCATTTTTGCTTGCTGCAATACTTGTTCCTGGGTACATATCCTTATAAATAGGTATCTTGATCTTCCGTAGTAGCGAACCATGACAACATAATATTTTTTCCTTTGTGAATGATGAATGGAGGTATTAGTTCACCCGAAGCACTTCCACATGTTAATAAATTCTGCACTCTTTCCCAGCACCAGCCCATACTATACTTTTGGAAACTCTCTTCTTCCTTTCTCAGCAATGATTCTGACATCTTTTGGGTCATGGCTAAAAGCTGTTTCATCACAGTTGTAAAGAAGGTCAGAACTAGATGTATTTTCTTTTTCGTACATTGCTTTTACATCATCATAAAATTTGTACACTACAAATGGGTCTGCACTTTTCAGCCTTTTAAGGGATAATGATTCACCCTTTCTAATTGATAGGTCTTTGTGACGTTTCATAAAATTGTTAAACCACTCATCTCCTGATTTTCCGTCGGCCCAACGAGTTTTAAAGTTTCTGGAAACTACAAATTTTTTAATAATATCAAGTACTTCTGTCTTGGTAAGTCCACCGCCATACGAAGCGTTACTCCATATGAATAACTGTAATGGTATCATTATTTGATCTTCATATAGTCGTTGGAGGCTTGTCCTCACAGCTAGTCTTTTCACAGTCCCCCTCTAAGCCATCACCTACTTCTTTCCCATGTGCTGTTACATAGAAATGCCACTCAACCTTGATTTTAAAGTCACTTGCATGGTGACATAGGCTTGAAAAGTTTTTTCCGTTTTTAAATTGAGCAGCAGAAACATCTGAGTAGTACTTTTTTTCTAAATTGGTAATTAGTCCTGAACTAGAAATGTAGGAGATTAATTTCTTCTGAAACAAATGTACAGAAACCATGCTATGTACAAGATTTTTCAGAAATACAGACAACACTTTTGAATTTTAAACCCTCAGAAGCCTTGTAGTAGAGTGCTACAGGAAAAACTGTTGTTTGGTCACTGTTCCAATAAAAAGATTGAACCTCATCTTGCAAAACAAAGGCATAATTCTCTGGAAAATCAAAGGAAACTAAAGCTTAGTTTGTTTTCAGATGTTCTTTTGAATAACTGTAGTAGGTACTCAGACTGTTTATTTGCAATGAAAGAATGTTTTTTTTTTTTTAATGATTAATTGTTCACATAATAAGTCTACAAACTCTTCTGTGCTTTTAGTGAAGGTTTCAAATGTGCACCTGTCCACTTTTACCCACTGCTTGTAAGTAATATGGTCAACCATTTATTCATCTAATTTAATGTGTAACTCTTCTTTAAAATATTCCACACCTGGACAAGAAGGGCACTCATTAAGGTAGAATGCTGTACCTGGCTCATCACACATTATCGTGGCTAAGTAGCACTCGTAATCAGTGAGTGTAGTACCATTATTCAGCATAATATTTTAATACACCCTGTGTTCCTTCTCTAGGCTTCCATCCTTCCCATCCGTTACTAAATATTTGGGGTCTTCCTTCCCCAATTTCTCATTTAAATGATGTGAAGCGGGACGAATTGTTTGGTGACGTGGCTCGACGTCTCGCAATAGCGAGGAGGGAGGTTTATAATCACTTAAATAAAGTTCGGGTTGATCCTCCCTTTGCGGTTGGTGACCAGGGATTGTGTAAGAATTTTTCTCTGGCAGATGCAAACGCCCAGTTGAGTGCTAAATTCCTAGTTAAGTACAAGGGTCCGTATACTATTAAGCGTTTTTTAGGGCCAAATACTGTTGTGATAAAATTCTTAAATTCCACAAGAGAAATACTTAAGGCTCACGTGAGCCACCTCAAAAGGTTTATTGTCAGAACTTAGATGTATTCATATGTATATCTTTTGTATTAAGGCAAAGCGCTTTGCCACCCATATTTACTCTCATTAATTGTCATTATATTTACTATAGGGTTATCAGTTTGTGTATATATTGTATACTATTCTTATTGCTTAAGTCAACGTATAATATTTTCTCAAACCCCTGAGAAAGGATTTGATGTTAACTTGTATAAGAGTATATTGTTATTGAGTATGTTCATGTGTTTTTGAATATGTTCTTAATATTCATACATAACCTTATAGCTGTGTTAATTTGTTTGTTACATTTTTAGTTTGGCCTTTTTGCGCACTTTCTGCTCGCCTAACCGGATTGCTTCTTTCCCCCTTCTTTGCTTCTGTAGTGTTTTCTTGTCTTTGCTTTACCACGCTTTTTCCTGTCTTTTCTCTGTTGTTTTCTTGTTTTTCCCTTCATGTTTCCTTGTATTCCGAGCCATCTACGCTTCAAGTTATACGAGATGCTACAAGATTTTCTTCCGCACTGTGATGTTTAGATGTTCCTGTGGCTGTTGTGCACCTATCCACTTGATCTACACTCCGTTCCTGCATGAGACTTGTATGCTGCTCTACGCTCACCTCCCCAGGCACTGCAAACCCGTGCTACACCCTTTACCGCCGGTTTGCCACTGGTTACTCACGCTAAGAGGCATCCATCAACTTTAAATGCCCTTGACGTGTGAGGTTACCTGTTCTTGCATTATACACATGCTGTGTATATACAATTCAAGAACTATTGTCTGTATTCTTCAAGAACTGTTGTCTGTATTCTTAAAGAACTATTGTCTGTATTCTTTAAGAACTATTGTCTGTATTCTTCAAGAACTATTGTCTGTATTCTTCAAGAACCATTGTCTGCATTCCTCAAGAACTATTGTCTGCATTCTTCAAGAGCTAGTGTCTGTATTCTTCAAGAGCTATTGTCTGTATTCTTCAAGAGCTATCGTCTGTATTCTTCAAGAACTTTTGTCTGTATTCTTCAAGAACTATGCTATGTGCTTCTGTATGTACTTCAAGAATGTGATTATAAAACTTCTATGACTATTCTTGTCTCTTCTACTCTTCAAGAACAGTACTGTTCTATTGTGTCTTGAGACATTTTTCTACTCTACGAACTTTGGTATTGTCTATTTTCTTCGAAGTCTGTGTTATTAACTATGCTGTGTTTCCTATGAACATTGTTTATTGAACTCTGCATTATGAACTTTGCTACGTCACTGAAGATTTCTTATTTCAAGATGATTGTCTTCAGATGTGTTATGTGTGTGGAAAGGGTTTGATCAGTACTTTCGAGAACTTGAACTGGAAAACTTTTGTTCCCTATAAGACAAGTTTTTGGGGGGTGATTGCACCGTTTGGGTGCCTACAGCACTCTCGTCGGCGGTGCACAGTGGACCACGTGACTATTGAAGAGACTTGGTGGCTCGGAAGGCTGTTTAGTATAGCTATATTTCCTTGTTCTTACTATATGCTTTCCCTTCTCCTCTTCTCTGCACAGGTGTGTTAGCTAGACTTATTTATTTATTTATTTATTTATCTTTGCCACCTGTTTATCCCAATTTGAGTAGATGAATCTACTCTGGGATGTAGGTGTTGTCAACTGTATACATACACATATTACAATTATAATCAAATTAACAAAGAGTAAGTAATATGACAATGAGAATAATAGTTAACATGGATAAAATATGAGACAAACACATGATAACATAATCAGTCATTCAAGTACTCATTGACAGAATAATAGTTCTTTTCTATTAAAAATTTTTTAAATTTATTTTCTATATTTATCGGACACACACTATATGCATTTTTAATATCAGAAGGCAACTTACTGAAAATTTTCATTGACATATAATTTAAATTTTTTTGATAAACTGTTAAATTAGAAACCGGATAATGCATATTACTACAATTTCTAGTATTATGATTGTATAGTTCCAAATTAGTAGCTTTTTTAAAGCTAATCCAATAATTGTTTACAAAAATTAATAAAGAATAAATATATAAACCTGGTAACGTTAATAATTTATTTATCTTGAAAATCTCTTTGCATGAATCTCTCTTCTTTTTATGAAAAATGATTCTGATAGCTTTTTTTTGTAGTTTAAAGATTTTTTTTGCATCAACTGAGTTGCCCCAAAAAATTACACCATAGGAGATCAGTGGATAGAAATAAGCATAATAAATTGTCAATAATACCTTTTGATCCATAAAAGTGCACATATAACGGATTGTGTAAATAGCAGAATTTAATTTAGGTGTTAAAGTTTGAATGT